>RDPX01000333.1:389289-414263 GCA_003991215.1 Morbakka virulenta
TGGAAGAGATGTAAACAAATGCAGTAGACTGGCACAGAACCGAGTTGACTGGAGAAAAACTGTACGAGCTGTGACAGGGATCGCCAACCCTCTGACCTGAGGACGGAAGCTGATGATGATGATCATCATCATCATCATCATCTTACCTTACCTTAGACCTTAGGTCCTCCTGTCTCTAGTGAGACATTGAGCAGCAAGACGGCGCCAGCGGACTCGATCCTTGGCCAGAGCTTGAATGTTTTGGACATAAATCTTCCTATCGCGCAGATCGCTTTCGAAAGTGGCTTGCCACGTTGTTACAGGCCTGCCCCTCTTGCGTTTTCTTCCACTTGGCTTCCAATTCAGAGCATGTTGTGCTAATCGTCCAACTGGCAGTTGTAGCGCATGACCAGCAAATCTCCACCTTCTCTCTTCAACTATCTTGTGTACCTCCTTTTGACCAGTACGCCTCAAGAATATAGAGATCTAGGTAAGATTAATTACGAAAATTAGTAGAATATTGAGTATTAAAAAGTGTGGTATTTGTATAAAGAAAATGTGTTTATCATAATATCTTTAAGGGTCAAACTCGTAAAATTTCGAGCTCTATACTCTTAAGGAATCGAAACCAAAACCTATGGCTAAATTGAAACTGCACTAATCTCAATCTCCAAGCTAGGGCTACCCTAATTTTTTTTAAAACAAACAATTTAACTTGTATTTATTGAAGTTTGTGTTTCATAATTCTTTGTCTGGCTATCCCATCAAATATATTGCAATTTCAAAAAGGCAGACAAGATACTTGAACTTTATGCTTGTTGAAAAATGTAAGTGTATTTTAAAAAATGATGTTATTGCTTTCAGCGAGTTGACCATTTATATAAAGATAACATGAAATGTAGTTTCTGAGAAGAATACTCCGTATATCATGGACAGAAAAAAAATCAAACAAGGAAGTCCTTGCCCTAGCCAACACCAAAAGATCACTCATCAATACAACACGGCAAAGGAAGATGCAATTCCTCGGGAACATTATGAAGCACCCTAACCTGGGATGGCTTGCTTATTAGGAAAGATCAAGGGCAGGCGAACCAGAGGAAGACAAAGAAAGACATTTTTACAGCCTCTAAATAATTGGGCTTCAAACAATAGTCTGAACTGTAATGAACTGATCCATGTCTGTAGTGATAGGATGGCCTATAGTTGCATGATCGCTGATGCCTGTATCAGATTTGACACCTGACCAACCAAACATGCTTTATGCTTTTCTTTACAAGTTTCTCTTTGGTACTCAACCATCCATTGATAACCATTGATCATTGTTATTTCCCTACATTGCTACTGCAACGTCATTGCGTACATTATGATAGACTGTGTTGTAACCAAAGTCAAAGAGCTTAATATTTCATAGCTTCTAAACTCCACCAATCTTTACGATAATGTAAATCTCAATACTTTGTTAGAGTGAACTAATGTCGCTCTGAAACATTCATCTACATTTGCAAAGAGACTGCTTACATATGCTTGCTATTCTTATAAGGTTTGAACAAGTGCCCTACATTAACGGTGCTCCAAATATGCTACTGTACAAGATCCTTGTGGAAGTATCAATAACATTTTCAAGCAAGGGTGATATCTATTTCCATATACTGGATTTTATGTGGTATTTGATATCATGTCATGAAAATGGTAATTGCAATTTATCAAAGCAGCATTTTGATAAATTTCAGTGGTCCAAAGGACGTTAAAGGTATCTTAAATATTGGAAGACACCAAAACCAGACATCAGCAAGAGCTAATTTTTGCACTTCTGACAGATTGTACTAATCCAGGAAAGCATGAATTCAAAACATGCGAGGTAATATATCATGTTATACGATAATGCAATATAGAATATTTCATGGCATACTGGAGATGCCAAAACAGCCAAAAGATATCAATTACTATTTGTAAAAATTCTTCATGACACTGGACGTAGCAGGATAAAGGATTATTTTAAAAAGCCAAAAATGATAAGCAACAGTCAAAGCTTGAATTATAGAAGATTTATCTTGTCCTAACTCACAAGCTTTTACTAGGGTACCTTTACTAGAGTTACTTCTCCCATCATAAGGTTCAAGTAAAAAGCTTGACTTTGTGCTGTGTATTGATACAAGTTTTCTTATAACTATGCTATTGTATATATATATATATATATGTATATATATATATATATATATATATATATATGCGGAGCTCACTGCGCACGCGCAGTTTGAGCACTCTGACAGGATCCCACAATAACTTCTTAAGCTGTGCTTGCTCCGGCAACATGGCCTGAGAGTTATGTCTCAGAAACTCTGTGCTGCACTGATGAACCCACAAAGGGCGAAACAGTACTGTATGTAGCTTGAGTATATATATATATATATATATATATATATATATATATATACGTGGTAGTGGCATTTGACCAATGCTGCTGGGGATCCATATCCTTGAAGTTATCTTGAAGTTAATGCCCCGAAATAACTGATATGGTCATCGACTAAGGATCCACGATTTCAATGTACCATCTGGGCTACCTACATCCTTTTTACCCTTTGTTTCCTTCTTCCTCTTCACATAATGTCTTCTAAACTGTGTCATCTCTCATAGTTTCTTTTACACTTCTGCACAAACTTATTCTCATTCCCTTTTTTACATTGTTTTACTTTCTTTGATGTTGTTTTGTCCCTGTATTTGTCTTATGTCCCGTTTGTTTGTCCTGTTTAGTAAAATTGCTGATTTACATCTACGGCCAAGAGCTTAGCATTCATACTATATATATATATATTCTTACACTTACATGCACATTAGAAGCCAAATGGTTTTCTTGAAAGCATTGCTTTTATTTTTCATTACGAATCTTAGACTATTGTGTTTCTACATATTTTATGGGATGAAATTAAAAGAGGAATAAAGCCAATAGATTAAAATTTTTTAAAAACGCATCGAGGAAAGATTATATTTACCTTAATACACAGAAAAGAGTTTTGGAAGTCTTAATGAGCGACTGCTCTAAAAAGATAGGAAGTAATAAGAAAACTGCTCTTCAGCTAAAATAAATTCCTCAACAGGCTATGAGGATTTTTTCCTACGAATATATATTTGCAATGGAACCATACATTTTTGACGTTTAAAATAATTTTCGAACTTTTTACTCCCAATCCTTGTCGGACTTCGTCTTAAAACTATTAAGCCTCTTCTTATGAGGTCTAAACATTGCTTGTATTTTTATGAAACTGTAGGATTTGTCTGTGCCAATAAAGTAAAATAAATGCTATTAATTTAGCCTATCACAGGGAAAATAGAAGGTAAAAGGAGCCGCGGCAGACAGAGAATTACATATTTGGAAAGTATAAGAAAATGGATTGCGTTCCAACGACCAGAAAACGAGAGAAATATTGTGTCAAAAGAAGAATTGCTGAAAAGAACCAAAGATAGAAAGCTATGGCGACAACCACGATCGCCTGCGTCCTGGGTGGACATGGCACCTAGAGAAGAATAAGAATTTAGCCACATCACCAATTTTCATGATCTTTTTAAACGTTTTCATTTCAATCACAAGATTAAAACCCTTTTCATGTAAATAAAAAGTATTGGAGTTGTGCTTTTTGCTTCTCATAGCTACAAAACTGGATCCTAAGGAAGAAATTACGGAATCGGTTGGAGCAGAATAGAATTGAATTTTACAGCGTAGAATGAGAACATGAGTTTTCATTTCGTAGCTTTGACACAGTCGTTGTCTGGCAAGCATATCTTCTTTAATATTTGCATGACCACAGGTGGTTTCTTTCTGGTGCTGTAACAACGCTTGGTACTTTGGCCTAAAGAAATTGCGAACACACTTTTTGGACAAAGCAATCCGATGATATTTCAAAGAAACGGTTTGGTTACGAACGTAAAATTCATGTGACAATTTAGTAAGTTATTTTTTAGCCTTCCGAAACTTGTTCGAAAAGTTCGAAGATGTACCTTTCTCTTTGTATTGTCAGCTTTTTACAGAATTAAAGGGAGATAGATTGCCTGCCGGTTCAACATAAAGCCTTTTTTCAACAAATTTGCGGCATGTCATCCCCAATACCTGCAAATATTAACCCTACCGTTGTTGTATGAAAGTTTGGATATGGTTTTGTTAAGTGGAGATCAGTCTGGAAAGCCTTAAATAAAGCAGCATAGTTTTACTGCATTAAATTGGTTTTCGCCAGCAAGTTTCGTCACAAATGTTTTCTTTTCTGCGTATTGTTTCGTTTACTTGCTGGCATTCGTTATAAATTATGTACCACAGTTTTTCTATCGCCAGCTTAAGGTCCATTCAGGCCACGTTTAGTTGTTTGATGTTATTAGCTGTTTCAAAGTCAACAGAATTTTAGTGACTGAGTTAAATAGCCTTTCATTTGATCTCACTTATTTCTTTACTAAAGTACTCTGTGCATGTGTAGGTCGCGAAACAGAGACGGTTATTGGATCCGTTTCGGACAGCTCAATGAATTTAGCAGGGTTTTAGGTAGATAGTTCATTGGGTGTTTCTGAAAATGACGTAGATGGTAGCACCTCTGCAGATACAGAGGATGTCAAGGGCGAACTAGGGGCTATTGTCAAGTCAGAAAGATTAGATGAGAGAAACAGCTTAGCTTTTGTGGTAGCCACTGTTTTCACATTGAACCACCATTTAAAAGTTTTTTCCTAATTGTGCTGCTTTGGCTTTTTGTTCCAGCATGGTTTTATCATATTTCTCTGCCGACACTTTAACTCGATTCCACAACTTAGTATTCTCCTTTGTTTCCGTTGCTTAGTATACTTTCCTGTCAGCAGCTAATAAACTTTTGCAACGCTTGGTATTGTCGATGTTTTTATCCACACTTAAGAGGAAGTCACACAACTCATCAATACACAACAACGCACAATCTGAAGGCTAATATTGCCGCATAAATATTTCACGGGTTGCTGGTTTGATTTTTATGCCATGTTTGTGCTTTATAAATAAGGGAATTTACTTAGACAATGAATAGGGATTTTTTTTATTTATTTGATCATAGGTGATCGATTGTTTGCGAATGAATAACCGCTTCTCAGCAAACTCCTATTCGGGGTAATATTACAAGAGATCATTTATAAATACGATGCGTTGATGATGTGAAATGTGATAGAGAGAGGTATGTTGATAAATAATGCAGATTTGTGCCATAGCCGACATGACATCAAAAACAATGGTCGGAAAGCTCTTGTGCAATTTTCTTTTACTTTGGCCAAGAACCAATTCCTTTCCTTGCTTATTTTTGTGCAATTTTTACTTTTAAAAAAGCAGAAAGAAGGATATATGCACTTGCAGCAACATAATCCACTCCCCTCTTTACAACGTTTAAAAATATCTAAAATTTTCAAAATCTTTCCCCTTTGCAGACGTTATAAATGTGTTGTATCAATTCCCATTCTGCTCGGTTGTCGGTAACTATTATCAAAAAATGTAAGCATAACACTCACTTCATGTCTTTTGATTTTTAAGTCTGGCTTTGAATGAGTGATACCAAATAGCTTCAAACCTAATTGGATTTGATTCAAATTGCAATTTCAAACTTCTTTACAGCAAATTGTTTATCTCTTAACTTACAGTATCTTCTAGTTTAATAAAAGCTCCCCTACTTCGCTGTGTGCCTTCTCTCTTTACCAGTCTAGAACTAGTGTTTATTACTAGTCTGTGGTCTGACTTTAAGGACACCTTATATCATCACTTCCATCTCTATTGCCACAACTCTATTAGCTGACAGGAAAAAAATCAGTTTGGTTTTCTATCTTAAGCCACGTTGTTACTATCCCAACCATATAAGGAATATTTATGGTTCACCTGGTATTCAAAACAGACAATTTTACTTCACAGACTATTTATGTTACAAAAACCTAGGTTTCTTATACCTTTCTTATTCTTCTCTGGTTTCTTTTACTTCAATATTATGTGAGTTCAAATTTGTTTCCCATCATGCTTTGTATTTTTCTCTGCTGACTTTTGCTATCTGCCAGGATCATAATATTTGAAAAGAGGCCAAACGTTTCTATTTTTCTTTTTGCAATATATATACATATCTATATGTATGTGTGTATGTTTATATAGTTCAATCTGCAAATATTTGTTCTGGTTTCAACCAAGTCACCAGTGCAGTTTTTCGAGCCATATCAGTATTTGCACTTCGATGAGAGAGAAAGAGAGAGAAAGAAAGAGAGAGAGAGAGAGAGAGAGAGGGGGGGGGGAAGAGTGAGACAGAGAAAGAAAAAGAAGAGAGAGAAAGAGAGACAGAGAGACAGAGAGAAAGAAAGAGACAGAGCCTGTGATTCGGTTTTCCGTTGTACATTGCTTAATACACGGATGCAGGGAATGGTATATAATGTAATAAATAGAAAAGGATCAAAATACTACACTTTTACTTATCATATATATATGTGTGTGTATGTGTGCATTGGTATTAGCTATTTTTGAATCACATCTTACCTATGTGAACTGGCATGTTTCTTTGTACTGATTTTATCTAGAGCGTACTATAGCATAGTACGTATTTATTAGTTGTTATTCTCTTTGCCTACCTTGATTATTTTCTTATCGATCAAATGAGGTTTCCCTGGGTCTTTTCTGTCAGTCCCTTTGTGTCAAATCCTCTCAAAAATTCCAGTTAATAGTGTCTCTTATGACAAACATTCAGAGACAGATTTATTCTGATAGAAGCCCCACAACTTGATTTATTCTTCAGTTAATATACCTAGGTTTTATATTCTATAAAATTTGTTAAGGATGACAAAAATCCTGCTGGAATAATCTGATTGAAGAAAGCTTTTATGGTGTTTACTAATTATAAATATTTTGATTGAAGCTGATGTTAGTAAAGAATCAATCAAACTGATTGACAATATGATTTTTGTTTTGCTTTTCATTGCCTTTCACTGTGTAAGAGATGGTAATGAATTTTTTGTAAATCTCCTTTTTCAAAACATCAAATTAAAGTTTTCTTGTACATTTTATGCCGTTTGTCTGTACGCACATATACACGTCTTTTGTCATAGAAGAAGATTTATCCATGTATTGCTTCTACAAACTAAATATACATTGACTCGTGAATGTATCTGACATTCAAAGGTTTCTTGGTATATGCTATTAAGTGTTTTCTTGTAAGCTGCTGCAATAGCTCAATATGTACTAAAGAAAGTGCGTGTATGCGTTTTTGACAGTCTGTTAATGTTTTTGTCTATGTATTTGTCTGTGCAATCTTATGGTCTCATTGTTAATAAATATAGGTTCCTTGATAAACCGCAAGTGTTTCTGTGTATATAAAGTTGGTACCTCCTTTATCTTTTTCAAATTTGTATGTATGTCCATCTGTGTCTCTTCAAAAGCAAATAAATTGATAAATAAATCCTGTAATAAAAGAGTCAAATTTGAAGCTATATAGCGTAAGGTAGGTTACAACTGCGTTGTTGCCATCCTGTTTTTACTTTGACATGATTTTAAGACGTTCCTGTCATTTAGCTAAAACACGTTTTTTTCACATTGCTTTGGCCTAAATAGCAATGAAATATTAGTGAGTGCAAAGTTTATCCCATCCATTATGACAAGTTAGCCGATAAACCTGTAAGTATGTCTAAATGCAAAAGTGTTTAGTGAAGTTCAAGGCACAAGCATTAAAATGTCTTGACGAGCATAAAACACTAGAACAGCAAATCAGTTGGATGTTAAAAGAAATAATCTGTACATCAGGCAACGTGAAAATATTTTGAATGATGTGCAGGACAAAAATTATTACCACTTGCAAAAGCAGGAGATCAAGGAAGGGAAAAGCGCTCCTTTCCGTATTGGATGCTGCACTGGTCACCTGCATGACAGATAGTAAGTCAAAAGCTACCTGCTGGTGGCAAGATGCCTTGAGAGAAAGTATGTGAAATTTTATTTACCCTTCATCCAAAATCTGGACGCACCTTTGTTGCACCGAGGTGTTTTCTCCGCACCTTCTGAAAAAACGGTTCAGTGTATTGGCGCAAAACATCGGCAGAAAAGACAAATTATTTGAAAATGGATGACACGTCCCTCTATTTTGACATTGAACAAATAGAACAATTGATCTCAAAGGGGTTCAAACTGTGAAATTGAAAAGCCGGCTACTAAAAACAGATTCACTACAGCCCTAACCGCAGACGTTAAACGAGTGGAAAATGGTTGCCAAGATTTTCGATTCCAATTGATGTTTATCTACAAAAATTTGAAAAAAGCACGTAATAAAAAATTTTCTTCAGTAACTTTTGTAGAGGGAATGAAAAGCCCAACAATGACAAGCACCAAGTGACAGGGAAATAAACACCAACGTTAATCTGACATTGATTTAATGGATATTTTAAATGGCTGCGTTTCTTGTTGAATTTGGACTCCGCAAAATCCATTTCGACAGGGAAGTTGGGGAAACTTAAGAGAATGAGAAATTTGGGTGCTAATTACATACACACAGTTCTAATTAACTTGCTTCAATGTTTGGACACCCATACAAAATACGTATTTTAAAGACGGGGCGAAGGAGGATTAGCAATATTGAATTTTGTATGGGAAACAAAAGTTTACAAACGGGAAAAACAGAAGAAGAACTACGCATAGCTTGGCTATACAACGGAGCAACGATATATAGACATATATAAGCACAAAGAAAACATTATGCAAGGATTCTAAAAACGACCACATCATTTTCAATGCTGACAGGAAAAAAATCAGTTTGGTTTTCCTTATCTTAAGCCACGTTGTTACTATCCCAACCACATAAGGTATATTTATGGTTCACCTGGTATTCAAAACAGACAATTTTACTTCACAGACTATTTATGTTAAAAATAATTAGGTTTCTCATACCTTTCATATTCTTCTCTGGTTTCTTTTACTTCAATATTATGTGAGTTCAACTTTGCTTCCCATCATGCTTTGTATTTTTCTCTGTTGACTTTTGCTATCTGCCAGGATCATAATATTTGAAAAGAGGCCAAACGTTTCTATTTTTTCTTTTTGCAATATATATTCATATCTATATGTATGTATGTTTATATAGTTCAATCTGTTCTGGTTTAAACTAAGTCACCAATGCAGTTTTTCGAGCCATATCAGTATTTGCACTTCCACGATATATATATATATATATATATATATTTCTAGATAGATAGATAGATAGATAGATAGATATATAAGGAGAGAGAGGGGGACAGAGAGAGAGTGACAGAGAGAGAAAGAGAGAGAGACAGAGACACAGAGAGAAAGAGAGAGAGCCAAACGTGGCAAATAGTTCAAATTGTGCAAGTGAAACAATCTTTAAGAGAGGCTTTTTACGTGGGACAATAAGGGAGATGGACGATCAATTGCGAGAATTTCAGCAGCTTGAAGCTAATGAGATTATCAACAACTAGAAACTGAGTGATTTGAGATTAATGAAGACGAAGATCTGAATTATATGATATGAGTAAAAACGCGAACCTGGATAATATGAGATAAGTAAGGGCTGAATAATAATAAAGAAGATAATATGCTACGACAACAAAGAAAGAATAATTTAGGATGGAATTGTAAATTTAGCTTAAACTTGAAATAGTTCAAGAGTTCATGAAAAAGAAAAAGAAATAGAAGAAGCACAACAATTATGTAGGATACTCATCATTTCCTGAGTCCTAAGCTTTTTCTGACTAAGTTTCGGGAGATAATTTCCCATCGTCAGGCTGAAGTATCTCTCGAAACGTAGCTCAGAAAAAGTTTACATCTCATGACATGATAAAGCTCTTACATCTATACCCTTCAAGGTCTTCCTTAATTCTTTGTCTCATGAGACTATTTTCAATCAAATGCTAACCTTTTAAAAAGTAGTAAGGGGTTCATTTGGGCTTAAATCCAAAAACTTTATTGATACTCAACAAAAATTATGGTATTTTCGTGAAAAAAGGTTTGGGATGACGTAATGATGTTGAGGACACATGTTGACAGCAGTGTTTATTATATTTTTATTGTAAACAACTGAATTGTATCATCCTCTATAAAGATAGAAATAATAATAATAATACCGGTAATTGGCTTGACCCGTTACCAAAGCAATTTGCTGCCTCTTCCCGCCAAATTGCTCGAGAGACCTTCTTTGTCACATAATCCAAATGCGATAAAGTGACTTCAATATTCAAAATGCGCGCAATCTCCCCGCCAAAATTTAAGCAACGACTTGATTCCTTCCAGTTATTTTGTGCCGTGCTGAAGTGTGTTTCAAAGGCGCCTATCATGTCTCTACTCTAAACTGNCATCATTTCCTGAGTCCTAAGCTTTTTCTGACTAAGTTTCGGGAGATAATTTCCCATCGTCAGGCTGAAGTATCTCTCGAAACGTAGCTCAGAAAAAGTTTACATCTCATGACATGATAAAGCTCTTACATCTATACCCTTCAAGGTCTTCCTTAATTCTTTGTCTCATGAGACTATTTTCAATCAAATGCTAACCTTTTAAAAAGTAGTAAGGGGTTCATTTGGGCTTAAATCCAAAAACTTTATTGATACTCAACAAAAATTATGGTATTTTCGTGAAAAAAGGTTTGGGATGAAGTAATGATGTTGAGGACACATGTTGACAGCAGTGTTTATTATATTTTTATTGTAAACAACTGAATTGTATCATCCTCTATAAAGATAGAAATAATAATAATAATACCGGTAATTGGCTTGACCCGTTACCAAAGCAATCTGCTGCCTCTTCCCGCCAAATTGCTCGAGAGACCTTCTTTGTCACATGATCCAAATGCGAAGTTTCTATTGGCTTATGAAACAATAGTGACTTCAATATTCAAAATGCACGCAATCTCCCCGCCAAAATTTAAGCAACGACTTGATTCCTTCCAGTCATTTTGTGCCGTGCTGAAGTGTGTTTCAAAGGCGCCTATCATGTCTCTACTCTAAACTGGAGGTTAACTCGAAGAAAAAAAACAACCATTTTTTTTTGTTTCAAGGATGCTTTGGTAAGCCCATGAGACCTTTCATATTCTCTGTCTACTATGGTGTTTGTATGAAACATAATTGATAGATGAAAAAATAAAAGAATTATGCACAAAGAAATCAACACAAAAACAAGAAAAATAAAAGAAACAATTCATTCCTTGCAATGTAGCAATCACATCAACAGTATATCCTACACCCTTCCAGTAATATGGCTTCCAGCACTGAAGAAAGAAACACAACAAACACAACATAGGTATGGCGCCACTTCCCGAGAGAACTCCAGCCCTGTCTACACCACTTCATGTATGAGCCCAATCCTAATTTACTTGTTATAGCTAGAGATTAGTTACATTTATTTTGATGAAAGGGAAAAATATATTTCTTATTTTATTTTTTCTTATTTATTTCTTATTTAATATATTTCTTATTTTTATTCTTTATTTATTTCTTTTTTTCTTATTTTCTTATTTTCTTGTTCTACTTTGTCAAGAATCAATGGCTTCAACAAACTTAATCAAAAAGAGTTTTTTGATTAAGTTTTTGCCAACTTTGATCCACACTTGGCTGTAGCTACAAGACATTAAAAACCACAATCAAACTTCTCGAGATCTGGTCACAATTAGAAGTCACTTTTACAGACGGAACACCATCACCTGCACCTTTCCCTTTTTTTCTCTGAGATAAACCTAAATGGAAAGTAGTTTTTTGTACATTACTTTAGCAAGAGACATTTACTTACTGCCAGTAAAGTCTCAGTACAATACCGATTCAAAGTTTTTATTAACTGAATTGGGAGCAACTTCGGTTTCATCAAAATTGTTGGATAAATGTCCGACCTTTAGATTTAAGACAAAGATTGACTGTGCATGTAGAGTCAGACTTTTTAAAGAAATGACTGCTTTTAGCATTACAGCCAAAACTGAATTCACTTTACGTGCTTGATAACAATTGTATTTACATGCAAGATAATCTGCTAATTAATTCACAGATCAAACAACAGTTTCGCTTTCTATAATTCTTCAAAGATCCGCCTTCACTGTCACACCAAAGTGTGACTGATTAAAAAAATCGTTCATATGGTTGCAAGAAAGAAATAGTTCATTGAGTCAACAAAATCACATCTTTGTTGTTCCTATATTGAGGAAGTATGAAACCACTGTAGAAATATAGCTTCACTTTCGTAAGACCCTCGCTTAAACTTGTTCTCTTTTTGTGTGAAGGTATTTACACACAGTGGACCTTTGAATAAGCTCCGGTTAAGATAGTAATTGAATTTTGTGTATACTTCAAGTTGACGTAAAATGAAACATAGGTAATACATAGGCATAGAAAAGGGCTTGATAGCACCAGACGATCAACCATGCTTGAAATTTTAGAATCTTTTCTCAAGAAGAAAGAAGTAAGAAATATTTAAATACTTCTCAGTAACACAGTTCTTGACATTAAAACACAAGATATACCGTCTGATACGTCTGAGAGCAACATAGACTCTCGAAAAGGAGATGGACTTAATGGATGCCTGTTTAAGATCAACCTAAAACTAGCATTAAAAACACTTCTTAATAAGCTGAATAATCAGCAAATCGCAGATGAACATTCTTATTCTCTAATATTTAGGAGTTTTCTACAAAGGGAATTAATTTATGCTGATGACAGGGATTTTTTTAATTAATCCTGTGTTAGGAAAGACAGATTAACAAACAGTTGCAGACACGTGCTTCAAGTTCAATCTCAGAATCAGTGATTGCAAAACAAAAAATACGACACTTAAAAGAGAAAGTAAAATAAAATGAGCAATGGATTTGTACCAAAAAATGACGATCAACATTAGATGATCAAGAAAATTTCCCACAAATGTTATCTAATAAGTCCTTTCAAAGATTTAATGATTTATGGATCAGGAAAAAAAATTACGACAAGAAATTCGCATCAAACTTTACAATCCACCATAAAACCAAAACTACTGTACAAGAGCAAGACTTGACCTTACCTTACACCTTAGTTCCTCCTATCCCGTGCAGAACATCAGGCGACAAGACTTCTCCAGCGTCTGCGGTCGTCAGCCACAGCTTGAGCGGTTCTGTGTGACAGCCCACGAACAATCAGGTCGTCCCTAAAAGTCGCTTGCCACGTTCTCACGGGTCTGCCACGCTTTCTGTTTCCTTTTATTGGTTTCCATGTTGCGGCTTTTCTGGCATCTCTCAAAGCTGATAGAATATGCTTAGTAAGTAAAATCATGGCCTGGCAGAGTACCGTTGTACTCCATATGCATCAGTAGAAGAGTCTGTTTATTTACAGCTTACCTTACCTTAGACCTTAGTTCCTCCTACCCCGTGCAGGACATCGGGCGACAAGGCTTCTCCAGAGTCTACGGTTGTCAGCCACAGCTTGAGTGGTTCTGAATGACAGCCCACGAACAATCAGATCGTCCCTGAAAGTCGTTTGCTGCGTCTACGGGTCTGCCACCCTTTCTGTTTCCTTCTATCGGTTTCCATGTTGCAGAATTGAGGACTAACAAAATCGGACAAAAAATATCTCGACATCTTTTTATAGAAATCAGCTAAAAACTGCTTTTCATATCAAATATTCAACCATCATTACTAAGAAGGTCTTATACGATGTAACATCAGAAATTCCAATCTCTCTTAATATTTTTTAAATAACGATGGACTCTTTTTGGCCATATTGTACGGCAACACGAGGATACTCTAGCATGCCAATTAATAATACATTATTTCAAAATGTCACAGAAAAAGTGTTTTATAGGACGACAGCAAATAACATTGCCTATCATCATTACTAATGAATGAAAACGCGCACATCAGTGTAAACCTTTAAATGACAAGTGTCAGGTTAGATCGTTCGAAACTACCTTTGATTTAGAAGGAGTCTTAAATATTGCTTGTGGCCCAAAGTACTGGAAAGAACTTTGGAACAATATTTTTGAAGCCACATAAGCTGAAAAGTTAAACATTTCAAACCAGATGTGCTATGATGATGATGATGATGATAATAATAATAATAACAACAATAATCATAACAATAATAATATTATTAATAATACTGTCCTATGGCATACATTACAACATGGTTTTTGTGCCTATTTATCGTTGTTTTTGTCACCAAACAGGGCAAAAACAAATACTTCGTCTGAATTCAATACTGCAATACCAGACTTAGTGCTAGTACTAAGATATCTTTCTATGTATTATCAGTTATCAGGCCAGGAATGGGGAGTGCTGTAGTCATGTGTTGTTGTCATAAAACCACAACCGTTGAAGCAATATGCCAGATAGTGTATAACCACTCGAAGATATTAATAGGAAAGGGTTTGCTTACTGGAGATGTTTACGGGGGGGAAAGGGAGAGTAGCCTAAGACGGGTATGCAGGCAAGATCACAGGAGCACTTGGCATGGAGATGGCTTAGACCTAGGTTGACAAGGAAGCGAAAGGTACCGCACAGAGGCTACAAAAAGCCTCTGTGGGGTGCAATAAATGACAAGGCTTACCTTTTCTTCAAAAAACAATAACAGACTGATTATTAATAGACTGACGATGGTACGACACAACAGACGTAAGACCGGTATGGAACAAAAAATAGCCAAGGCCTTACTAAAATTATTATTATTATTATTTCTGTTGTTGGTGGTAGTGTTGTTGTTGTTATTATTGACAATACATGCAGTTTAAGGTCGTTGTAAACTGGAATTTTTTACTGAATACCAAATTCTTTTCCACATCCTTTAATATTTAGCATATAAAGAAGTATTATGCCGGTGCCGGACAGGCACGGTTTCTGTAACGTTCCAAAATAGATGGCAAGGCCTATTTCATTTTAAAAGTATTCGAAATTTTTTCAAACCGTACCAAGTGCCCCAATAAATATTGTTACAACTGTGACCGAATCACATATCCACAGTATTTTCACTTCCCACATTACGTTTTTTCACAGTTTTTTTCATTTCTTCCTTTCTTATCCTTTATTCTTTGTTGCGTCGAAAGGACACGAAACATCAGTTCACAAGTAAGACCTTTCAGTCTTAATGAAAAAAAAACAAACTTGAGGCTTGTTATGGCCAAGATCCTTGTCAGTTTCAACTTTTAAATTCCACAATTAAATTTGATGGGATCGTTTTCAGCAACTTGCATTGGCTTGTGTCATACGATTTTTTAGTGCCTTCATATCGTCAAGTTTGCACAAATGACAAGGTATGACATCTGGAACAACATCATGCCTTACGTCTTACGACGCTACGCCACTTGCTGACAGCAATAGTCAGTGCCTGGTGTAATTATCAGGGAATTATTATTATTATTTTTATTATTATTATTATTATTACTACTACTATTGAGTGGTAACATACTATCTAGGAATGGATTGTTAAAAAATCCACATTCAGTGGCCAACATTAAGCCAGAAAAGGATAATGCAGATGCTGGTACTGTAGCCACAAGAGTAGATTAATATAGATCGCCAAGAGGTTTAATGCAGATGCTGGTACTGTAGCCACAAGAGTAGATTAATATAGATCGCCATCCAAAAATGACAATATCACCACAACCGTGTGAATGGGAGCCCATAACAAGTGAGGAAAGGCTCGTTGCTCAAGCGCATTACATATCAAGACGCAAATGATATGGTACGTAGGACAATGATTCTGAAATTCTTTCTTGTTGTTCTTGATGTAATCTGTAAAACAGCTTTGAGAAAAACTGTATTGAGTCCTGTACCATACCGTTTGTGAGTTTTGACCGTTGCCCTACATTTACCTAGGCATAGTTTTACAATGTTCAGTACAGTGGTTCTTTCTATCAGTGAAGATTCATCTCGTGACAAGAGACAAATACCCAACAGCTTTGATTCCTGCAGAGAATTCCAAGGAGTTCGTGGTGATCTCAACTCAGTATTCTTTTGGATTCAGCTTGGGCTCTGATCCATCGATGGTTTGCTTTCCAGATTATTGTTAATGGTTAGGAACTATACAAGGCATAGTACCACAACTTGTATGTAGCTATGAAGAAATGATAGAATAAAGGAATAAAGAAAAAAGAAGAAGGTTAAGCCAAGAAATAAGATCTAACTTTAGACTTAAAAGCGTTCATCATGCGATGTAAGAAAGCACTCAAGCCAAAAGCTGCACAATCTTGTAGTCCTTTGAAAACACTACAAATAAAGAGATTTCAACGAGGAACAACAGCTGCATGAGAATGAAGACGTTCAGAGAAACGAGTCACACGCCATGCAACGAACTGAGCTGGTACCAACAAGGAAAGCTCATCAGAACATTTTTCCAACTTATTATACCTATAGAAATAACTAAAACACTCCACATTCCTTCGATGAGGGTTGAGTTGCAGCAAGATTTGAACCTATTAAGTTACAAACACGTCTCTAAACTCGAGAAGAACGTCAAGATAAGATAAGGGGATGGAGCACCTGCCCAGATATGGCAATAGTAGTTCATGCAAGGATGGATGGTAGATTTATAAATATTCAAGATCATTTTGTTAAGTTGTCTTAAATGTTTCATTTTCCCTTTTCTAGGCGAAAGTTTGAGTCGACTGTTTCTGACTATTTTGAGGAGCTGTCATTTCTAACTAAACCACTGAAGTACAAAAATGTTTATTTCGCCTCCTGTGTAGAAGATCCTTAATACTTCATAAAATCATAATCCAGAAACTTTGGGGTTCTCAGTCGTTTTACCTGAAGTATTTATGCCTAGAATGTGTGTACAACCAAATTTAGCATTAAAGGTGTCTTGTCTTCAACTTCATGGAGGTCAATAGTTTAAAGTTGTTTTTGGTCAATCCTATTGGAGTTTGAATCTAGGTTTTACATCAACAAGCTGCTGATAAAAGTAAGCAGAGGTAGATGAGTGAGCCAACTTGCCTGTTTAATTACCTTTGAAGGTACATTTTAGCAGCTGTTTCTCTTTTGAAATCACAACGCAAAGGATTTTCTTGTTTTCTCGAGGTCTTTATCGAAAGAGGCCACGGCGACAGTGTACAGTAACCTCTATAGACAAGCTAACTGTACACGTAAAATATGTAATGATGCTGTTACACTTCACAATTGACCTTTGTCTAATAAGGCAGGTCATCTAAACATCTAAAAAATAGGATTATGAATACGTCTGTTTAGGGACGTGCTATAGTCCTAGATATTTCCAAAGCATTTGATAATGTACTGCAGGCTGGCTTTCTATATTTGCTTTCTGGTTAAGTTACTTGCGGAAGGACCTTTAGTATCGTTCAGTCCTTTCTCTAAGATCGTATGATGTCTGTAATACTAGATGTAATTACATCTGAAGACTTTTTCGTTAATTCGGGCGTTCCTAAAGGTTCTATTCCTGGTCCAACTCTTTTCCATCTTTGCATAAATGGACGTTCTGGAAATTTGCTTTAATTCAATAAAATCCTTGCTAATAACACTATATTATACTCTGCCATTTGTCACAAGGCAACTGAGCAGGAACAAGGGAAACTTACGAAAAATACAAAATCTGACTCTCAGGCTGAAAAAAATGAGGGAGAAAGGTGCTAATTTCTTTCAACAGGACACAAATTCAACGATGTCATTCAATAAAAAGCTGAACCCTTATCTTCCTCCAATATTCATGGACTGCTATTCTGGTCTTAACCCTGGAGAGATTCTTTCTCTTCTTGAGGAATGCTCATCAGTGAGACTGGTTGATTTTGTTATTCCAATATTGTTATGCACATATTGGTATTCGTTTATTGTCATTCATTTATTGTTACTCTTGTATTGTTTGTCGTGCATTGTTATTCTTGAATTTTTATTCTTGTATTGTTATTCTTTTATTGTTTTTCTTTTATTGTTTTTCTTTTTCCTGTTATTTATGTATTGCTCGTAGATAACCTTGGCATTTGTTGTTGATTTTCTTTTCACGAGTCTGGAAACTAACCCCTAAAAAGCTACATGCAAATAATAATAATAATGATAATAATAATAATAATAATAATAATAATAATAATATAGCAACTGATATTTCAGGTTTTACTACCAAAACCCTTCTACTTAAATACTAAACCGAAGTCGCCTTCCGAGAATGTCATTTCCTCCAAATCTTTTTTAGGGTTCTTTTATTCAATCTAATATTAAGTCTGTTTCTGAAGAGGTTGTTTCGTTGTATCGTGTTAGAGAATACCTTGTGTCTGAGCCCATTTTTCACCTCTATAAATGTACCATCCATTCTTGCATGGAGCACTGTTGTCACATCTGGACAGGTTCTCTGTCATCTCATCTTGATGTTCTCTATTGTGTTCATAGAAGTGTTTTTAACTTAATAGGTGCAAACATTCCTAGAAATCTTCAACGTAGGTCTTATCAACAAAATGTAGCTTGTCTTATTTTTCTCTTTTTATATAATCATGAAAATCGTTATGATGAGCTTTCCTTCTAGCACCAGCTCAGTTTCTTCATAGCGTGTAAATTGTTTCTGTTAACATCTTCATTCTTATGACATTGTTGATATCCCTCGAAAAAAATATCTCTATAGATTTTGATTCTTTCCTCAACCAGCTATACTTGAGGTCTGGTTGCCTTCTGAATACTTTCCTTCATCTTGTTTTTTTACGTTTTAGGTAAAAAGAGGGATCATACGCCTCCATTTGGTGCCTTCAGCAGCCTCCTCTTTTCTCAGTCCTATTGCCCTCATGTCATCTTCAACTGCGTCCATGTAACGTCTCCTCGGTCTTCCTGTCTTCCTCCTCCCCAACAGATGCTTCTCCAACACTCTCCACCCGATGTAGTTCTCTTTTCTTCTGATCGCATGTCTAAACAACTGTCTTTCCTCCCTTCGCTTTTCCTCTAATCTCTTAACACGTGCTGTACGTCTGATGTATTCATTTCTGATTTTATCCAGGGACATAAACCCGAATGACCACCTCAGCATTCTCAATTCTGACACCTCCAGCTCAGCTTCTTGCTTCTTTATTGTCGCTATTGTCTCAAGTCCGTTAAACAATGCTGGCCGTAGTACTGATTTGTATACTTTCTCTTTCACTTTTAATGATAACTTTCTGTCACAGAGTACGCCCGTTACTTTCCTTTGTCCATTCCATCCTGCCTGTATACTCTTTCTCACTTCTCTATCGTAACCCTAGTTGCACTGCACTGTTGACCCTAGATATGTACAGTTTTCTGCCTTCGTTATATCTGATCCTTATATGCTTATCTTGTTATCCCCTATTTCATTCAAGACCAGGCATTCTGTTTTTAGCCTGCTTAATTTCATCCCCCCCCCCCTTTAGAACATCTCTCCACTTCTCCAGTTCTTCTTACGTCTCATTTCTGATCTTGTAACACAGCAAAATATCATCGGCAAATAGCATTGTCCATGGTGGCTCTTTCCTGACTTCATCAGTGAGTCGATCCATGACTATTGGAAATAGGAAGGCACTTAGAGCCGATCCCTGGCGGAGCCCGACCTTGACTTGGAACTTGCAATGCCTTGGTACCTTGTCATATGATTTTTCCAAATCTACAAAACCACAATGCAGTTCCTTCTGTCCTTCTCGGTACTTTTCCATTAGAATCCGCAGAGCGAAAAGCGTATCTGTTGTGCTTTGTCCTGGCATTAAACCGCGCTGTTTCTGGCTGATCTCTACCTTAAGTCTGAGTCTTGCATCCAAAACTCTCTCCCACAACTTCATGGTGTGGCACGTTAACTTACTATTCCTGTAGCTTCCACACTCTTGTGTATCTACTTTGTTCTTATAAACAGGGATCGACAGGCTACTTTCCCATTCGTTCGGAACTTCTTCATACTCCAAGTTCCTATTGAAGAGTTTTGTAAGCACCTCTAAAAACAAGTCACTGAGACACTTCCATGCTTCAATTAGTAAGATGTCTGGTTCTACAGCTTTCCCATTTTTCATTCTCTTCAATGCTTTCCTAACTTCCCCTTCCACTTCATGTTCAGCTCTCTGAGCTTTTCCACTTCTGGCTTCTCTATGGTTTTCGGTGCTCATGAAACCTTTGAAATAGCTTTTCCATCTTACTAACACTTCCCTTTCTCCTATCAATAGCCTTCCATTTGCATCTTTGATGACTCTAACAAGCTAGATATCCTTTGATGCTCTGTCCTTTTGTTTTACAATCCGGAATAAACATTTTCACACTTCTTTATCTGCAAACTGTTACAGAGATCACTGTAAGCCTCCTCTTTTGCCTTGACTACCTCTAGCTTTGGTTCCTTTTGTCTAGTCTTATACTCCCTTTTGTCCTCCTCTTCGCCTGTTTGGTCAAACACCTTCTTTCCCTTCTTCTTGTTTTGAATACTCTCCTATGCTACATCATTCCGCCACCATGTTTCCTTGTCTGGTTTCCTGCAGTTTTCTGTTGCACCCAGGACTGTCTTAACCGTTTCCCTAATTTTCTCAGTGATTTTGGTCCAATTTCAAGAGCATCCGTAGTTAAACTCAGTGCCTCTAGTTACTCCAGGTTGAAATTCCTCCTGCACTCGACTTCTCTCAGCACTTCATCCTTGATTCAACTGTCCTTTTACTTTTCTTCTTGTTTATAATCCTTAGCTTGCATATTACTACTTTGTGTTGTGCAGCAATACAGTTTCTTCCCAGTACAAAGCATTTAGTTATCTAGATGCCTTCTTTTGCAAGCTAGGTAGTCAATTTGGGTACTCCTTTTACCACTTTTTATAGGTAATTTTCTGGTCCTCTTTCGTCTGGAAGTATGTGTTTGACACTGCCAACTCTACCCTCTTTGCAAAGTCCACTATCTCTTGGTTTTCTTTGTTTCTCCTACCGTAGCCATATCTTCCCATTACCTCCTCACCCCTTCTGTTCCCTTTTCCAACATGTCCATTGAAATCCGCTCGGATAACACTTCTCTCCCCTCTAGGTATCCACATGAATGCAATGTCCATGTCTCTCCAAAACTTGTCTTTTTCTTCCTGTGTGCAACCTACCTGTGATCCATATGCACTAATCACACTCAGTAGTGTGCCCTCCACATCTAGTTTCAAGCTCATCACCCTGTCAGATATTCTCTCTATCCAAAATACACTTTCTGCAAAGGAAGGTCTCGACACGATTCCTACACCATCCCATTTGTTGCCCTAAGCATTTTCATCTTGCATAAACCTTTCAGGACAGCATTTAAGACTTCAGTTTCTTTGACAAAACTGAGCATAAACCAGGTTTGTGTTTCGGAGTCCTAAGTATCTTAATGTCTATTATTATTTAGAAACGAACAGGCCATGATAGTTATTTGCATCTGCATCGGGATATGTCTTGACCTTTGCTATTGTTGACAAGTATCTTACTGCATTCCACTTCAATGGATTAATCAAGGTGTACAATTAATAGGGATGTACAACAAACCACTTTTTTTTTACTAAAAGCTTCTTTTCCTCGCATCAATCGACGAGCCTTCCATCACGCTTTAACGGCTCTTACCTAGTCTAAGTATTAAACAATTTTATGAACGTTTTCCAGCTAATTTCTCTGAAGAAATCACTCATAATTGCATTCAACTCACTGCATTTACACTGTCATAATGTTTCATCCAAACTGCTGTAAAATCTATTTTTAGTATCGTTATAATATTGAGATATACTTCCATATGCAACGATGTTGTTAACATTAGATGTACAAAATTTGAGTTTAGACAGAGGCATATGTTCAGACTTTAAACACACAGCCAAAATATTTTTAGAAGTTGTATGGAACAGCTATTCGTCGTTCCTGTTTGTCTTCTCCAGAGTAGATCATTTTCTTATCTTTTAATGGTACCCTGCATTTTCCCACTGAACTCGTTCTTTTAATCTCCTGTACAACGCTATCGAGTTTTCCTAGCCAAAAAGGAGTTCTTATATTCTATGAGGAATGCAGTGTTGTTTACTTCTTAGTATTTTGAACGTTTTGTCACACTCATGGTATGGCAATTGCCTCGGGTCTGTGGTGTAGCTCCACGCCTACCGGTCGAAGTCCTCCCGTCAGAAGGATCACAGTTCCCATGTAGATTGTTTTTACACGTTCATGGTACCTCGGCTTTGGCAGTGAACCTGAGTTGCCAGAACTTCGTTTTTTATCCCATCTACTCATACTATCTCGGTGGCATTCCCGCAGTTGACCGTCGAAAAGGTAAAAAGATTGGATTGACGGACGGCCCTTCTAAGTATAGTGATGAAGCTCTAACATGATCTTTACCGGCTTGTAATCATGGTCTCCGAGTGGGTTAAACACCCTTGATACAGAGTGCTTGGCATTCTTTTCCTTTGGTGGACCGTCAGTAACAGAATACCACATCATGAGTCTACTTCATTGTCTTCTGTCATATGATCTTTAAATGCGTTTTGCTGCGGTTATGCTCCTGTTCCTGTCAGCATTTGCTTTATAGAAGTATATGTAGTATTTCTTTATCTTTTCTTTTAAGCGCGAGAAGTATTGCCACGCTTCTCCATCTTTGTATTTTCCTTGTTCTTGTTCTTGGACGATTTCTCTTTTCGTTCTAGACAATTGACATAATAATAGACTAGTCTTTAGTGCGTGCCCTGTACGCATGCTCCATTTTGTAATAGAACAATAAGTTGGTCAATGCTGAAACTGAGTTGAATGTAGACCTAATGGACACCCATCCATGTATTAAGTGAAATTTACAGGTTTTTTTATAGACATTTCTTTGCTCAGTAATGTTCAGTTATTTTTATAGAAACTTCTTTGCTCAGCAATGTTCAGTTATTTTTATAGACACTTCTTTGCTCAGTAATGTTCAGTTATTTTTATAGACATTTCTTTGCTCAGTAATGTTCAGTTATTTTTATAGACATATCTTTGCTCAGTAATGTTCAGTTATTTTTACAGACATTTCTTTGCTCAGTAATAAAATTCAAAAAAACAACAAATAAAATACAAGGGTTGCGCTTATAGACTGAAGGTTTTTCAGTCTTGTTTCTGTAGAGAGAAATATTTTACTCGTCCCCATCAACACTCTCCTTCTTCTTCTTCCTGCGGTCTTGTTCCATCGCTAGGACGGGTCGGCCGCTCGACACAGTCTGCGCCACTTTCCGCGCTCCTTGCAGTCCTCCGGATTCGCTCCAACTTGCCTTATGTCTTCCCTTACAACATCTCTCCATCTCAGCTTCTGCCTGCCTCTGCTCCTTTTCCCCTGAACTGTTTCCTGCCATGCTTGCTTTATTGGGTTCTCCTGGTTCCTCCTCATTACATGCCCATACCACTTTAACCTTACTTCCCTGGTCTTCCTGGATATGTTTGGCACACCGACAAACCTTCGAATGTCGTCGTTGGTCCGGTGTTCCAGAAGCGATATACCACATATCCACCTCAACATTTTCATTTCTGTCACTTCAAGGGCCCTTTCCTCTGCCTTTCTTAACGCTGCTGTCTCTAATCCATACAGTAACACAGGTCGTATGACTGCTGTGTAGATCTTGGTTTTTAGCTTCAGAGGCATCTTTCTGTCGCAAACTACCCCGCTAACGTCTCTCCACTTTCTCCAAGCTCTGCTAATCCTGGCGTCTATTTCTTCCCGACATCCACCCTGCTCTGATAGAATTGAGCCGAGGTAGCAAAATCTTCCCACTTGGCTGATTTCAACATTCTTTGTGTCCTTGATGCTCACAACTTGTCTTGCTTTGCTTGCCACCATCACTTCCGTCTTCTTGCTGTTGACTTTCAGTCCCTTCTTTTCCAATTCCTCCTGCCACAGTTGAACCCTTCGCTCCAGCTCTTCCTTGCTCTTGGCTGTAATAACGAGATCATCAGCGTACAGTATTTCTTCGGGGATGCCGGTTCGTGCCGCTGCACTGACAGTATCCATGACCATCGCAAATAGGAAGGGGCTTAAAGCTGAACCTTGGTGGAGCCCAACTCCTATCTCAAATGGCTCTGTACTTTCGCCAGCGCATTGTAAAGATGTGGTGCAGTTATGGTAGAG
This sequence comes from Morbakka virulenta, assembly GCA_003991215.1. Lineage (NCBI taxonomy): Eukaryota > Metazoa > Cnidaria > Cubozoa > Carybdeida > Carukiidae > Morbakka > Morbakka virulenta. The sequence goes on from RDPX01000333.1 coordinate 413,211, forward strand.
GCTTTGGACTGTGCGTATCATCTTCTTGGTTACTCCTCTCTTCCTCAAACACCAATATACTACTTCTCTCGGTACTCTATCGTATGCCTTTTCCAGGTCAACAAAACAGAGATAGATTGTTTCGTTACCTTCCAACGCTTTCTGCAGCTTTTGTCTCATGATGTAGATGGCATCTGTTGTCCCTTTACCTGGCATAAACCCAAACTGCATCTGATCTATTTCTACTTGGCTTCTCAATCTCTGGTCGATGACTCTCTCGTATATCTTCATTCCGTGTTCTAACAATTTTATTCCTCTGTAGTTGTTACATTCCATGATGTCGCCTTTCTTTTTGTATATTGGTATGAGCCAACTCTGACACCAGTCCTCAGGGATGCTGTCTTCCTTCTGAAGCAGGTTGTACAGCTCTGTAACCCATTCTACCCCTTCCTCACCAAGAGCTTTGAACATTTCAATTGATACCTCACTTGGGCCTGCAGCTTTTCCTGTTCTCATCTTTCTCATGGCATCTCTTACTTACTCTGTAGTAAACTTCGGTTCAGGACCTTCCACAGTGTGTATTTCTTCCATCTCTTCTCTGTCATTTTCCGTATTGAGTAGACCATGAAAATATTCCTTCCATCTCCCTTTGATATCAGAGTCATCAGACAGTGTCTTGCCATCCTTGTCCTTGATAAGACTAACGTCACCTATGTCTCCTTTTGCTCTATTCCGTGCTCTAGCAACTCTGAACACTTTCTTCTGTCCCTCTACAACTCTCAGCTTTTGCTCGCGCAACAGCCCTCTTCGCTTCTCTCTTGCAAGTTTTGTAGGCTTGAGCAGCGTCAGCTGTCTGGGTTCGTCTCAATGTTTTATAGGCCTCCTTCTTTTCCTTAATAGAAATCTTCACCGCTTCTGTCCACCACCACGTATCTCGATCTGTTGGTTTCATTTTCGTTTTCCTTCCGCATACTCTAGTGGCCTCCTGGATGAGAATAGCTTTCATCTTCCTCCATTCCTCATCTCCTCTGCTCGTTTCTCCTTCTTGTTCCCTTCTCTGTAGTACGGACGTCT
>RDPX01000333.1:421069-432266 GCA_003991215.1 Morbakka virulenta
AGCTTTAGTACCATGTAGGTACTAAAGCTGAATTGTTATTTCTACGCTGGTCTCAATCTTAATCCAGCTTTAGTACTATGTTGGTACTAAAGCTGATTTGCTATTTCTACGCTGGTCTCAATCTTAATCCAGCTTTAGTACTATGTTGGTACTAAAGCTGATTTGTTATTTCTATGCTGGTCTCAGTCTTAATCCAGCTTTAGTACTATGTTGGTACTAAAGCTGATTTGTTATTTCTACACTTGTCTTAATCTTAATCCAGCTTTAGTACTATGTTGGTACTAAAGCTGATTTGTTATTTCTACACTGGTCTCAATCTTAATCCAGCTTTAGTACTATGTTGGTACTAAAGCTGATTTTTTATTTCTACGCTGGTCTCAATCTTAATCCAGCTTTAGTACCATGTTGGTACTAAAGCTGAATTTCTATTTCTACGCTAGTTTCAATCTTAATCCAGCTTTAGTACTATGTTGGTACTAAAGCTGAATTGTTATTTCTACGCTTGTCTTAATCTTAATCTAACTTTAGTACTATGTTGGTACTAAAGCTGATTTGTTATTTCTACGCTGGTCTCAGTCTTAATCCAGCTTTAGTACCATGTAGGTACTAAAGCTGAATTGTTATTTCTACGCTTGTCTTAATCTTAATCCAGCTTTAGTACTATGTTGGTACTAAAGCTGAATTTCTATTTCTACGCTAGTCTTAATCTTAATCCAGCTTTAGTACTATGTTGGTACTAAAGCTGATTTGTTATTTCTACGCTGGTCTCAGTCTTAATCCAGCTTTAGTACCATGTAGGTACTAAAGCTGAATTGTTATTTCTACGCTTGTCTTAATCTTAATCCAGCTTTAGTACTATGTTGGTACTAAAGCTGAATTTCTATTTCTACGCTAGTCTTAATCTTAATCCAGCTTTAGTACTATGTTGGTACTAAAGCTGAATTGTTATTTCTACGCTTGTCTTAATCTTAATCCAACTTTAGTACTATGTTGGTACTAAAGCTGATTTGTTATTTCTACGCTGGTCTCAGTCTTAATCCAGCTTTAGTACTATGTTGGTACTAAAGCTGATTTGTTATTTCTACGCTGGTCTCAGTCTTAATCCAGCTTTAGTACTATGTTGGTACTAAAGCTGATTTGTTATTTCTACGCTGGTCTCAATCTTAATCCAGCTTTAGTACTATGTTGGTACTAAAGCTGATTTGTTATTTCTACGCTGGTCTCAATCTTAATCCAGCTTTAGTACTATGTTGGTACTAAAGCTGAATTGCTATTTCTATGCTGGTCTCAATCTTAATCCAGCTTTAGTACTATGTTGGTACTAAAGCTGAATTTCTATTTCTACGCTAGTCTCAATCTTAATCCAGCTTTAGTACCATGTTGGTACTAAAGCTGAATTGTTATTTCTACGCTTGTCTTAATCTTAATCCAACTTTAGTACTATGTTGGTACTAAAGCTGATTTGCTATTTCTACGCTGGTCTCAATCTTAATCCAGCTTTAGTACTATGTTGGTACTAAAGCTGAATTTCTATTTCTACGCTAGTCTCAATCTTAATCCAGCTTTAGTACTATGTTGGTACTAAAGCTGATTTGTTATTTCTACGCTGGTCTCAGTCTTAATCCAGCTTTAGTACTATGTTGGCACTAAAGCTGATTTGTTATTTCTACGCTGGTGTCAATCTTAATCCAGCTTTAGTACTATGTTGGTACTAAAGCTGAATTGCTATTTCTACGCTTGTCTCAATCTTAATCTAGCTTTAGTACTATGTTGGTACTAAAGCTGATTTGTTATTTCTACGCTGGTCTCAATCTTAATCCAGCTTTAGCACTATGTTGGTTCGCTGTTTCTACGCTGGTCTCAATCTTAATCTACTATTTGTAACCTAATGTCTGCACTGTGTTAAATAGACATGAAAAATTTACCTTATCGAAAAAGCAAATGTCGGTCTATCGTTTTATTATTTCTTAATCTAGTAAAATACGTGATTGCCAGATGAGAGTATTGCTACTTTTTGGAAGTGCCCAGTGGCTGCCAAAGAAGGACGTATGAACTTTACAAGATTCTTTAGGTAATGAGCCTTTCGACGTTTTCTTGCATAGTGAAAATGGTATCGTTTCATGTGACCACAGACAAAATGGAGCAGAAATGTAACAGATGTAACAGGTGGGTGTTTTTTTTAACTAAAATTAGAAAATTTATAACTTAAAAAACAGGGACTTTATTACAATAGTGCAAACTTCTTTAACAATGCCTCAAAAGCAGAGAAAAGGTCCTTGATACCTCCTGATTATGATGAAAGTCGTTTTAATAGTTCCTTGACAACATGGCTTCGACCAAGTAAGTTTAAAAGTGAGTATTTGATGCATGCGATGGTAGAAGTATTTATTTTAGGCTTTTTCAGCTTCGTTGGATGTAAAAACGATGTTTTTACTTTTGTGTTAGTTATTAGTACACACAAAGGAAACGTCGATATCTTTAAATATATCTGTGTACATGCATGTGTACAGAATACATGTGCACATAGATGAAACACGAAAAGTACAAGTTACAACTATTGCGAATAATATTTTCAAGATATTTTGATCATATTGTGAAATGTATCACGAAATCTTGTGAAACTGTTAGTTGCAATAGTTAAAACTCGTATTCTTCGTATTTACCCTTATGTATATTGGTCTGATAAGTAAGAACCAAAGTCCCAGGTGTAAGTTGTATATTGGAAATGATCACATACAGCAAGTTGACAAGTTCAATTACTTACGTAGCTATGTAACAGAGAATGGAAAGTGTGATCTGGAAATCAAGAGAAGGATAAGGATTGCAAAAGATACTTTTGAAAGATTACGGAAGATCTTGAAACACCGTAAAATGTCAATGGCTACAAAGAAGAGGGTACCGGAAGGTTATGTAACATCTACTCTGTTATATGGTTGTGAGTGCTGGATAATATCACCATTAATGCAAAAGAGACTAGAAGCTGCTGAAATGTGGATTTACATGAGAATGATGAGAATATCATTTGTAGACCATCAAACAAATGAGGCAATTTTGAGGAAAGCTGGAACAGAAAGGTGTCTGACAAAAACAATCCGTGAAAGGCAAATGAGGTTTGTCGGACAAATCATGAGAAAGGAAAGAGAGAGAGAGAGAGAGAGAGAGAGAGAGAGAGAGGGGTGGGGAGGGATTGATCTGGTATGGACACTGAGTACTTTTTATTATAAATACCAGAGATTACACAGAAATATAACTATATATATATATATATATATATATATGTGTGTGGGTGTGGGTGTAAATATTTCAAATTTTAAAAAAGTGCTCAATACAGATCGTAAATCGTTATACAAAACGGACATATCAGCATTGAACATTACCTAGTTTTACTATGACGCTTCTGAGCCTGAATTCAGGGACCGATTTAGAAACCATAAAAATCCTTCGGGTCACGTATAAACGAAACTGAGACTACACTGAGTTATCAAAGTACGTATGGAGTTTTCCTCATTAAGGTAATTAAATGGAGCATGGCTAAGAACTCATTACCATATAAGTGCGGAATGCTTTCATCTGATTTCTGTTTCTTGGAAAAATTGTATATTGTACGAGACAATTCAAAACTTCTCCTTAAGAAACAGTCAAGACTAATTTCTACGAGCCGCAGTTATAGGAAGCACGCTTTTAGTGGCTTTATTCATGAACAACGCTGTAGAACTACAGCAATTATATAAGCGCCAGGGATATCTAGAGCTGTTTCAATTGTATATTTTATGCTGAAGTCTTTGTAAAATTTTTGTAATATCATACGAAGGCTGATTCGTCCATGTGTTAACATAGTAAGTACCAGAAAATATAAGATTTCTGTTTGTCGATTCTAACATATATATATATACATATACATATACATATATATCCATATATATATAAATATATATATGTATGTATATATATATATGTATATATATATCGATCTGAAAAAATGTGTTTCGCTTTCCCACAGCTCATCGGGGAAGATTGGAATCTCTGAACGTTTGTACTTCGTACAATAGATTTGTATATATTTATTTAGTTTTTGTAATAATGACGTTTATATTCTGTAAAATTATTTCATAAAAATATATAAACAAATGGCAAAATTAATGTACCTATAACGGCATATAATAAAATCATATTGTAGATAAAAGAAACTTTTTTTCACAAGAGCTTTGTCTCTCTGTCTTTCCTTTCTCTCTGTCTCTCTCTGTCCCTCTCTGTCCCTCTCTCTCTCTCTCTCTCTCTCTCACACACACACACACACACAATCTGTTGTGCTTCACATCACGTATTGTGATTCTGCACTTCTTACAGTTATGGAAATATCATAAGTGTGAGAATAAAGACTGAAAAAGGTAGGACAGCTTTCCCGCCATGTGGATTCGTCACTTCCACAACCAAAACAAGAGCTCTAAGATTTCTAATTTGAGCGAAACAACCGGTGTGGATAGCGATATATCTCCAAAACGTATGCAACAGCTGTTCTAGGTCGAAAACCGATTGCTTTTTGGTTAAATACATCAACGAGTAGCTACTCCATATCTAGAGCTACAGCCAAAACTGTGAGTTGCATCCAGTTTTATATATAATATCAGTAAATATCAGAAAAACAATAAAATCCAGAGGTGATATAGGTAATAAAGCTTTTGCTCTTGGGCAGATGTCAGCGGTCAAAATTCAGTCCCGTAAAGGAGAACAGAAGTCACACTGTTGTTTAAAAACTTCATTTAAGTTTGCAGTTTATTACATAAATCACATTCAATACATGATCATTGCATGACATCTTAAATTGATGTCTATCTATTAGTAATATTCATTATTATTATTAGATTAGAAAAATAATTTTAAATAATTTATAAAGGAGTCCCATGAATGGAAAACTTTGTTTTAGCATGATCTCATGCCTCTCTATGACCTAAAATATACATTAAAAAAATAATAACCTACGATACAGCAACACATTCTATATTTGATTTTTAATTAAAGTTCTACAATAAAATCCAGCGGCTCATGTTTCAATCATCAGACAAGCATTGACTGAGATAAAAAGTCCAGGAAATGGATTCATACCAAGAAGGTGGGTAAATTACATTCATTCATTCAACTACAAACATATACCAGGTACAATAGAACAAATAACCATGGTTTCAGCCCCCTGGCTCACAGGATCCAATGTGGAACAATATTTCTTCTAAGAGAGCTAAGAGGGAACAACTCTTTAACCCCCCTGGATGCATTGCATCTTGCAGTTACAGTGTTCAAAAGGAAACATATAAAAAGCAAAAAACCTGGCTTATTTCGAACATTGAGCAAACGAACTATAAATAAGGCAGCAACTTTGAAGAACTCATTGCCGAAGGAGCAGCGACCTAATGCCAAATCAAACAGCATTGGTTTCATGTGCATTCCAGCGCATGGATTTTATCATCTTGTCAAAGAGATCAGATATCACCGCCTCTTCAGCCACAAGGGCTACAGAAAATGCAACAACGGTCAGTGTAACCTTACACCTAGTAACAAAATGATATTCAAACATTATCAACGTTAAGAAGATATGCCACGAACAGTAGTTGCTGTGTTCAGCTCCAACTATGCAATTACTACTGTGTTCTGTACAACTGTAGTGATAAATAACTATTGAAATAAAGTCACAGAATTTTATAATGTTTTTGAAAATAGATTCCATACCTAGTTACAATATTCTTCTTATGGTACTTACCTGAATGCTACGTTTGTGTGACAATTGCTCACCAACAATAACAGAAATAGTCACAATTAAAATTCCACCAGTACACTGTGGAGATTTGGACTTGGCATGAAATCTTGCAATATTTTTATTCACAGTTTTTAACGTGAAAGCTATGGTGTTTGCAATGAAAGGCGCTGGTGCTTAAATAATAGTTTGCTGGAATTCAATAAAACTGACTTTACTTCTAGCTTTACTTCTACTTGTTCAAGGATGTTAATTTTCTCAAGAAAATTAACGTCCTTGAACAACTGGAAACAGTGAATTAAGACTAAAACCCACATCTCGTTCAAATGTGCTAGCATAGGAAGCATGTAACAAGATTAACAAAATGTAGCGATTCGAGTCCTCAAAATTATTATAACTCATTCAGTTCAGAAAAACAGCAGGCCGTGCTTTCTTGTGTAGTAGGGATGTCTTCTCGGCCTTTTGGCTAAGATCAAGTGTAGAGCTCTGGCCTCTCCTTGGTCGGGGCCTTGGCTATAGGGTCCAAGCATGCAGGACAGGGGTCTCGAAATGCTTGTACCTTGGCTGAAGACCAACCCAAGAGAAAGGGCATTCCAATGGAGGGTCGTGGAAGGGAGACCCGTATGTCTTGCAATTTATGGTGCCTTGGGTGCTTTCTGTCCTACTTTTTCTTGATCTGTTGCTTCCTTTCGGATCTTTCACAGATAGATATCTGTGAAAGGCAAATATGGGCCCACTGTTTACCAGGGGTTCCATCAATGAAAGACTCCGTAGGGATGTCTGGATTCTTAATTCTCGACCTCGCTATTGTCCTAAAAGATACACAAATATCCTTTTCAGGGTACAATACAAAACTGGTCAAATGAAGAAGCCCCTACTTTAAAGAAAATATATAAAAACGTACTACGTTTTCAATGATTGCCTCATTTGATCCTTTGACTACGATGAGATAATTTTGTCCCTGACTTTGAATCCTGACATAAATTTCTTCTTTTTGGCCTATTTAAAGTTGAAAGGACTGCTATGTCTTGATTTTACTAACACTTAAAATTATTCCAAATTGGAAATTAAGTATTCTGACACCTTTCTTTTGGAACTCTTTTAAAATAAAGTGGTTTGAGAGTAATTTATGTGATGCTAATGTATGCCAAGTTTCATTAGAGACACATGGGGTTATTGTAAATTACATGCGTTGACACACTGGTGTCTCTGTAGGAGATCAAGGATAATAAAACAGACACTCTGATCTCTTTCATCGATATCGCGTCAAACAATTTCTATAAACTGCAATATAAATGCTATGATGTTACTACAAAGGTAGATAATCCGATTATAGTTCAACATGAGAATCTGCTAAAGCAAACAAATTAATCTTATTTGTGAATATCATAGTTTTATGACAAATGAACCAAGAGCGGTCAATATCTTTTGCTTCAGATAGTAGCTATTAGAAAATAGTGTGCGGCATATATTTACAGTGCGTATTCATTAAACGTAGGAATTTTTGTAGTCCTTTGAAAGCAGTGAAAAAGGAGACTCGATGAAAAAAATGCGAGCGGATTAAAGAAGAGGTCTTCGAGTGGTAGGGCGTTGGGTTAGAAATTTGTCTTCTGGTATAACTCGAAGCCAAATTTCACAACAAGCTTGGATCTCACTGCAGATATCTTCCTCACGACTTATACCGGTTCTTCTAAACCAGGCCCTTAGACTTTATACACATACTGTTATTTGATAATACTGTCTGTGATATGCTTTAGGTTTATTTCACTCCTTTATTTTATAATTATTACCTAACTGGTCAGTTTTATCAGATAAATACTTATAAGAATGCCACACAGAAAGTGTCATCTTATAGGTTCTGGGTAACAGCGAGTATCCAAGTAACATCAAATGGTAAATAGTAAGAATAAAGTTTTTTTATGTTTATTAACATTACTGCTGACCCATTTCGCAGGCAGACGCTGTACCTGAAATATGTATTTTTTAGGCGTGTTGAGAGTTGGCAAAAAAACCTAGTCGACGTTCAGTGTTCAACCTCTTTTAAGTTAAATTCGGGTGTCGGTGCTTCAATCGTTAGTTTGTTCCTTTACTTTACACTTGCAGACGTTATGTCCCAGTAATTACGTCTTCGGCTATATGATTTCGAAGTTTATATCACAATTTTGGTAGACATACCTTTCCTACACTGCTACCTGAGGGAACTCTCTTTGGGTGATTGGTTTCTTACAGTCTTCAGCTTTAAATTCATCATCATTATCATCATCATATCCTATCACACCAAGGAATAGACAGAGTATTAACAAAAAACATTTACTATCCCCTGTCCATTTCTTGAAGGACATGAAAGTCTGCCTCATTTAAATCTATCATCATGGTATGCAGCCAAGCCTCGCCTGGTCTTCCTTTAGATACTTTTCCAGTCCCTCTCCAGTTTGTTGCTTTTAATATGACATTGGCACTAAGGTCCATTCTGATAGTCTGACTAGCTCGTCAATATTCTTGGACCTCCGTTATTTCCCGAAACGTGCTATTAAACTTTATCCTTTCGTGCTTTTAATATTTGTCGCAACAGCTTTTCCTTGAGGGCAAGAAACTAGAAGTCAGTCTGAACTGTACTGTACAGGTTTTTACTACCGTAGTAGAATTGGTTTCACTATCGTTTCATGAACCTTGATTTTGATTTTTAAAAAGATTTCTATTACACCGCATGTTACCAAGTTTTACACTCTAATTTTCCTTTTTAATCTGTTCTTTAAACTCAACTTTAACCGGTCCATTCTTTATCACAATGGTTCCCAAGTACCTGACATTTTCGACTGCCGTGGTGGTTTCCTCTCCAATGTCGCAATCTTGCTTAAGACATTTTGCATTGGTGATTTCCCTTATTCTGATGTCTATTTTCAATCCATAATTTGTGCTTGTGTCAAATAGTCCACTGAGTATATTTTGAATTCCATCAGGATTGTTGGAGATTTTGTCATCAGTGTAAGCTAAATCAACAAGGCTTTTGTTCATTTCCTCCTCACTGGATGCTAAAATCTTGGTGACTTTGTTAGTGATGAATTACGTCAGATGGAACCTCAGAATCAAATCTAATGTCTCTATTAACCATCACTTGACATTTAATATTATTGTCCATGTTGTCAATTACCTGACGAATGTTTCAGGCATCCCAGAATGCCTTGGAAATCTGGAATGCCACGCCAAAACCCGAAAATCGTATCTTCACCGATTCTTCCTTTTTTGTAACAAACCTCTTTTCCTTCAGCATTTCACAATGACTCGCTTAATACAAAATACGATTAAGGAAAGTTTTTCTGAAGACCTTGTGCAGCAGAAAACAGCTAAATTCCTCTCCAATGGTCTCAGCCACATGAATTTTTCTAAAAAAAATCTTTGATTATGGTTTTAGTTACAAATTTCCTGAGATATTTAACAGTTAGCTCGCGCCAGGTTCTTTCATTTTTTAAAGAATGTACTTCAAGTCACCAAAGTTGGCTCCATTTTATGCCTTGTGTGGCTCTTAACCCGGAAAAAAATACATAGACGTCCATGCAAGGCAATTTCTTGACCAAATGTATTCTACTTTTCCACCCAACACAACTCAAAGTGGTGTAATGTAGTTTTTCATATCATATCACAATGTGTGTTGGGCACTATGACAATAATCTTACTGATTCACATAGCACAATTTTTTTTTCAGGGAAATTCGTCAAGATGTGTCTAAATTATGAACGTCTGAACAGGTGTGGCATTTGAAAAACAAGGCAGTTGGGTGTAAATTTTCTTAGACGCCTTTACAAATTCAGAAATTGGGTACTCGCCCTTCTTTTCACTCCTATACGACTGGTTCATCTTGCCTTCCTGGGCACTAATTCTCGGTCAACCAAGAGAAAGTTGGACAAAGGAGAGGGGCTTAGGGAGGCGAAGGGAGGTGAAGTATTACGGATTTTCGTCTTTTAAGGTCTGTCATCTCCTTTCGAGTCTTTTAAAGATAGAATTCTGTAAAAAATAATATGGCTTTAATGTTTACCCGGCCTGCAATCAATCAAAGATCCAGTATCTGTTAATTCATTCTCTCGTCAAAGCAGTTACTTTTTTAACCCTGATCTATAATCCGACCTAAAGCCTGATCATGGGAGAGTAAAATAAAGGAAAAATTATGATAATATTTGATGATATATTAATCCAGACAGTTACTGCAACTTGAGGAGCCGTGGCTTAATGGTTAGTGCAACTGGACAGTAACCAAAAATTCCGGGTTCTATTCCCCGAGCGGGCGACTTTGGAAATTCACAAAAGAAAAAGCCATTGGTTGGCGTCAGGAAGGGCATCTGGCCAAGAAATTCCTCACTGCCAAATCAAAGTCCCTCTGAAGGGCACCGTCTGAGCTTCAATTGCTGGGAAAAATGACGTTAAAACTAAAAAAAAAATTTAAAAAATGGAGAGAACATTGCTACTGTAGCAAAGACGGATTAATCCCATCGTTGCTACTTTGGAAGCCAACGCATGGTCATACGTTTAGGGGAAGACCTTGCAAAACAGATGTGGATTTGTTATGTGAAGACACTGGACTTAGTGCTACTGAACTGCAAACAGCAATGATGGATCGGGACATATGGATAAAACTAATCAGAGTGGCCCGGGCAATCCGTCCGATCCGGTAAGGTAAGTATGGAGAGGTGTGGGTTAATGTCAAATTGACTAATTAGTAAACATTGTCAGTAAAAATTTTGGAATAAAATTTGGAATAAAGTAATGCAGTGTACTAACAATAAGGAGGAGGCAAGTAATTCTATCGAGTAGGATAGAGAGACCTCTAGATATTTAGAAATTTGAGATAAGATCAAGAACCACAAATTTAGCCCTTCTTATGGATCAGAGATCTTATGGAGATACCTACCCCAATCCCTAGAATCTGTAGCTGTTCTTGTCAAAATGCGTTCTACTTAACTGAAATCCTTATATATTACACAATCGATGCTATTTTGGCACTCTAGAATACCAATCAAACGAGTGTTGGACCTTAAGTGCTTTGGCTTTCGCTTAACAGTCTGCAGATCACAAGTCTTCTGCACCATACAAGGATCATCCATCCAACCGCTAATTTAGAGCGCATGGATGATAAAATTTCACTAACTTTAATCAGATAGAGTCCAATTTGCTGATCGGTCCTTCCATATAAAGGAGAAAGTAATATGACTCTGATATCTGACATCCATTCGACCGCTAATTTAGAGCGCATGGATGATAAAATTTCACTAACTTTAATCAGATAGAGTCCACTTTGCTGATCGGTACTTCCATATAAAGGAGAAAGTAATATGACTCTGATATCTGACATCCATTCGACCGCTAATTTAGAGCGCATGGATGATAAAATTTCACTAACTTTAATCAGATAGAGTCCAATTTGCTGATCGGTCCTTCCATATAAAGGAGAAAGTAATA
>RDPX01000333.1:442899-490836 GCA_003991215.1 Morbakka virulenta
TATTTACAATTACATGATAACTATATTTACAATTACATGATAAGTATATTTAGAATTACATGATGACTGTATTTACAATTACATGATAACTATATTTACAATTACATGATAACTATGGTTACAGTTATGTGATAACTTAAGTTAGAATTAGATGATAACTGTATTTACAATTACATGATAACTATATTTACAATTACATGATAACTATGGTTACAATTATGCGATAACTTTAGTTACAATTACATGATGACTGTATTTACAATTACATGATTACTATATTTACAATTACATGATGACTATATTTACAATTACATGATGGCTATATTTACAATTATATGATAACTATATTAAAAATTACATGATAACTATATTTACAATTACATGATAACTATATCTACAATAACATGAAAACTATATCCACAATTACATGATAAGTATGGTTACAATTACACGATACCTATAGTTACAATTAAATGATTACTATAATTACAATTGTAGACTAAGTATACTTACCAGTATATGATAATTATAGTTACAGTCAATATGAAGAAGTGTTTTGTTGCAGAATAATGGCAGAGTGTAGATGTTTTGAATTAGATCCTTTTAAATAGAATTTTGAATTGCATTTTGGAAGTAATTTTCTTCTTCTTGTATTGTAGGGTAGTCTCCTTATAAAACATTTTTATATTTTTTCTGATGATGTTGTTTTTACCCACAAAAAACACATGGATATGGCTTGCCATCAATAAAAGTTGTTGTTAAAAGAAGGGTAATCTGAGTTGAAGTTCTTTCGTCAATTTCTATTCTTAGGTAGGGTATATCTGTCCATATCTTTTCTTATATCAGATAATAGTTCTATTTTTCCTATCACTACTGTTTTTGTTATTAAGTCCTTGAAATTCTTCGTTAGCATCATCAATTATGAAAATTTCTCTTTTAATCTTCAAGAAATACCATTTTGACCAAAACAACTTATCCTTTTCCTGACCAACCATTTTCTTCGATATTTCCAAATATAGCATCATAAAGCAACCTTAATTTTTACCTTTTCTCTTCATGCCCAGCCCGTTTATAATCTAGCTTCAATAACTGTTTGCATAGCGGGAATAGTGATAAATCCTGGATCTTTCCTTTCTTAACGAAAACTTCTTTGAATATTTCAAAACGAACTTCCTCGACATCTGTTGTAATATGCATGCAATACACAACGTCTTCAAAGCAGCGAAATAGAAAAAGTCATTGAGGTATCACCGGTTTCAAGGGATTTAAAGACTTAAATATGATATTTTTCTGAATCACTTGCCAGGAAAACTTCTTTGACGACAGGCAGTCATTTGACGTAAAGCTTAAAATCCGATCCTTGCCGTTTTCAGCTCCACGTTTATGTCGATTGAGCCAACAATGAGACTTTGGGACTTTTCCCCGACCGAAAGTCGATAGACGTCTTGTCAAAATTTTGTTTAAACATGGATAGAAGGAGAATATTAATATGAAAATCATCTTTGGGTAAAGGAACAACATAGGGCTTTGGAAAGCTCTTAAGACAGTGGGCGCTTGCCATGTAACAACAAATCGATGGCAGCTTCTTCTTTGCTGCTTCTTACCGTAATCGTTTGAATAAGCGCCCCTCTCAAATAAGCGCATCCATATTCCGAAAATAATTTTATAAGGGCCCCTCTCGAATTAGTGCCCGCTTTGTTCTAGGGGGAGGGCACTTATTCGAATTTTCGGAATTCACGGAAGAAAATCGATTAAAAAAATTCAATGCTTTGCAAGAAGGGAACACTTGAAAAAGAAAGAATAACACTTTTTCTTTAACAATTTTTATCTTTTTTTTGTTTCTCTTATCAGCAAACGTCTTCAATTCACCGTTCACTACCGTAATCGTTTGAATAAGCGCCCCCTGAAAAGCATAAAAATTAAATAAGCGCCCGGGCGCTTATTTGAACGATTACGGCAATTCCTTCAAATTACAAGATATCTCAGAAGAAACTTAATGGCAGTAAGCATTCACAGAACATATTAATTCATTACGTTTCAATTGCTTAAAATTATTGACACTGGTATCTTCTACCTCCTACTAAATGACGTCAATCACTCCTTTTTTATTTTCTTCATTCCTTTTGCGCGAGGTTTTCGAAGAGAGAGAATTGCATTCTAACTTGACCAGCGACACCATCTCCCAAGCGTTCAGGATGTTACGGCGACTTCCCTCTGTACGTGTCAGCAACAATGTGTATTCTGTCACAACTAGTTTTTTATGACTGACCTTAACTTAACAAAAGGCTTTTGGTATATGTCACAGATTTCTGGGTTTAATCTAATCAATGTCATCAAATCTACAAGATATGCTGGCACTGTCGCGTTTGGTATTTCTCTACTCAGTTCTTTGCGATCAATGGTACTGCTTTTATAAGAGGGAATAACTTCCTCTCTTCGATAGTTTTTCCTAGTGCTATCTGTGTGTCCCAAAGAGAGAAAAAAAAGAGGATATTTGGAGACTGTTTAAAATTGATTAACTTGTCTAATTTTGCAAACCATTCCAACAGCTTTTCAAGAATGCTTGTCTTTGCTTCTGTGACCTTATACTGCTACTGCTATATATATCAGGGGCGGCGGGCACAAAATTTCTCTTGCTATTACATTTATGACACTTGGTTGGGCATCTACGGCCACCCTTTTCCCTAAGGGTGAAAAAGTAGAACTTTTAAACTTTCAGCTATTTTGCACAAAAACAAAAATTAATACCCTCCTGAATTGATAAAGGAATACAAGACAAGCACTCTTTTGAGTTTAGATTCACTCAAAATGATCTTATATACTACAACAAATATATTCACACTTCTTATAAGAAAATTTAATTCTCTTGTGGATCCTCTGTATTCTCATTTTTTTAAATTTTCCCCTAACGTTTTATCTAACATTTATTCTTACACAACACAAAGTGTAAACTGCTTGAAAACTGAGGGAAAAATTCATGTGTTATATAATCACAAAAACAAAACAAGAACAGAACTGTTATCTGAAAATCTTAATTGAAATACAGTGAATTCAGCTTGAAAGTCACACTTTTCTATTCTGAAAAAAACTCGAATAAGAAATATAAAAGCTTCAGCCTTGCACGATTCTTATATTCTTCCTACTAGCCAGTGACTTTGAACCTCAACATTCGACCCTTGTCATGGACTCCTAAATAATAACATCTTTATTGTTATTATGTTGTGATGTTATTATTTAGGAGTTCATGGACCCTTGTGTTGATTCAAACGCGGTTTAATTTGGGGGCCTGAAGTTTCATATTCACGGCATTTTATCGCTGGACCTTTAACCATAAGTGGCAGTCACCCTCACTGTGTAGCCACCATTATTACTTCCTGAAATGTCAAAGCAGGGCCAATCTTACAAAAATACGTGTTTTTTTCTATCGACTAAAAGCGATGTAGCCTTAGGAAAAAGGTTATTTGTTTGAACTAAAAGATGAGCCAGATGTTCCTTTCTCATGACAATATTGTTAATTACTCAGAATAAACTAGTTTTCCCTCGATATCCTCTTCTTACCTCTTCTTCTGACCGTACACTTTTTCAAAATGATGCTAAATCACCAGTCATCGGTCTAAAATGCTTCTATGCTATTGCAAACTGGCGGTACAAATTTTCAAACTCTGGAACAGGATATTTGTCAGTTGCTGCGAAAGAGGTTTCGAAAAATAATCGGTTTAAGGTTTTTGTGTGGTAACAGTGTATTTTGCAGCAACAATTGTCACAAGGTCCTGCAATTATCTTGGCTGCCAAAACCAGTCCGCTTAGAAGGTGGCCAGCTCTTGCTTTGAAAGATCATGTTTTGCCAAGACTTCCTAGAGCTTGACTTCAGTTTTGTTTGCAAGAATAGGAGAGTTCTTTGCACAAGCAAATAACCTATTGAATTCTGTGCGTGCCTTTCTCCTTTTCTTTCTCTCTTGTTGGTATGTAGTTGAACTGCAATCCTCCACAGGATTACTTGTGACAGTATCCCCACACCGGACATCTTTCATGCAGATTTTGCAGTAGAAATTTAATTCTCCTAACTTGGACAATGACCATGTCTTAAACCAGGTTCTGTTAGATTGTGTTTGAATAGAAAAGATTCCTTGAACGTTTTGGAATTCGTTGGTCCAGATGGCCGTGGCGAGTCAGCCATATTATTTGCTATGATTTTCTTCAAATGCAAGAGGTGCGTGGTTTTATTATTTCGTTTCTGGGGTTCTCCTTTAAAGGTATCCATTATGTTTGAGCGCAGCTGGGTGCCGAAACAATTCGTCTGTGTAAAAGGGAAACACAATCAACCATAATTAACTGGAAATAAATAGACCAAAGAGTGACGGTTGTCAAGGAGTCACATTTAATGCAATAAATTTCCGAAATATATTTTATGCGGGGAAGGAAACAATATTTCTTTTCAAAATGCCGGAATCTTCCGCAGAATTCTGGGGACTTGGTGGAACTAAGCATCTCAGTCACTTTTCTTTAAGATTTTTCTTCAGTTTGGTCTGTCTGCAAGTCAAATATCCCAAATTACTTTGCAGTTCTTGGAATTTAACATTATTCCAGCAAATTTCTGATAGGATATGTTGTGTAGATTCACATCAAATTCACCCTTTGATATCAACGTTCATTGCTCAGAATGCTTATTTCGTTCTGTGTATTGTTGCTGTATCAGTTTGCTTTGCTTTGTAGATAATACCTTTAATTCTGTGTAATATGCGTCCTCCGTAACAAAGTGGACTGCATATTCCACTGACTTTGTCGAGCAACATTTTCACGAAAGAGCAGCACAATTAATTTGAAGGTTAATAATTACTTGTAACATCGATTTCATCTTTTTTATAACAAAAAATGACTGATTGTTATTGGTTTATCACGAAATCTGAAACCATTAACTTAACTAACATTGTGTTCGAGTGGTTTTAAATAAAAAGGTGTTGCATCCTGAAATCAATTCTCAATAGCACTGAACTCATCAGGAAACTAGAACAAATTGGATAGAGTGAAACCGGAAGTGACGAACAGGGGAACCTTTCACTTTTCAAAGCCACGCAAGAAAAGTAAACAGGTACAGAAACTAAATTGCAAACGGGGTAACTATCCAGAGAAAAGGTAAAAATCAAGGTTGCTTGAAACTGGTGATACCTCAGTGGCTTTTTCTATTTCGCTGCTTTGAAGACGTTGTGCATTGCATGCATATTACAACAGATGTCGAGGAAGTTCGTTTTGAAATATTCAAAGAAGTTTACGATATGAAAGTGAAGATCCAGGATTTATCACTATTCCCGCTATGCAAACAGTCATTGAAGCTAGATTATAAACGGGGTAAGTATGAAGAGAAAAGGTAAGAGTCAAGGTTGCTTTATGATGTTATAATTGGAAATATCGAAGAAAATGGTTGGTCAGGAAAAGGATAAGTTGTTTTGGTCAAAATGGTATTTCTTGAAGATTAAAAGAGAAATTTTCATAATTGATGATGCTAAACGAAGAATTTCAAGGATTTGATAATGAAGACAATAGTGGAAGGAAAAATAGAAATATCATCTGATATAAGAAAAGATATGGACAGATATACCCTACCTAAGAATAGAAAATGACGAAAAAACTTCAACTCAGATTACCCTTCTTTTAACAACAACTTTTATTGATGGCAAGCCATATCCATGTGTTTTTTGTGGGTAAAAACAACATTATCAGAAAAAATATAAAAATGTTTTATAAGGAGACTATCGGTAAGTATACTTAGTCTACAATTGTAATTATAGTCATCATGTAATTGTAACTAAAGTTATCACATAATTGTAACCATACTTATCATGTAATTGTAAATATAATTATCATGTAATTGTAAATATAGTTATGACGTAATTGTAACCATAGTTATCATGTAATTGTAACCATAGTTATCATGTAATTGTAACTATAGTTATCATGTAATTGTAGATATAGTCATCATGTAATTGTAACCATAGTCATCATGTAATTTTAACTATAGGTATCATGTAATTGTAACCATAGTTATCATGTAGTTGTTGATATAGTTATCATGTAGTTGTTGATATAGTTATCATGTAATTATAAATATAGTTATCATCTAATTATAACTAAAGTTTTCATACAATTGTAACTATTGTTATCATACAATTGTAACTATTGTTATCATACAATTGTAACTATTGTTATCATACAATTGTAACTATTGTTATCATACAATTGTAACTATTGTTATCATACAATTGTAACTATTGTTATCATACAATTGTAACTATTGTTATCATACAATTGTATCTATTGTTATCATACAATNTAATTGTAGATATAGTCATCATGTAATTGTAACCATAGTCATCATGTAATTTTAACTATAGGTATCATGTAATTGTAACCATAGTTATCATGTAGTTGTTGATATAGTTATCATGTAGTTGTTGATATAGTTATCATGTAATTATAAATATAGTTATCATCTAATTATAACTAAAGTTTTCATACAATTGTAACTATTGTTATCATACAATTGTAACTATTGTTATCATACAATTGTAACTATTGTTATCATACAATTGTAACTATTGTTATCATACGATTGTAACTATTGTTATCATACAATAATGGCCCGCCTGTTTA
The DNA here is from genome assembly GCA_003991215.1 of Morbakka virulenta. Lineage (NCBI taxonomy): Eukaryota > Metazoa > Cnidaria > Cubozoa > Carybdeida > Carukiidae > Morbakka > Morbakka virulenta. The sequence continues at coordinate 449,548 of RDPX01000333.1, forward strand.
CCAGGGGTGATATCAATATAAGACCTAGTATGCACGTATGATAAATTTTTTTTGTTTTTTGTTTTTTAAATAAAGGGGAGTTCCTAAAGTATTTAAGTAAAGTCTGCAAACTTGTTCAATCCAATGGTTTGTGTCATCTCTTGTTCAACACTTGGAATATTTGAATAGCCTTATCATGTAGACTAGTCAAGGTACAATGTCTGAGGCAAAACCTTTGATAATATTTTGTGACGGCAAATCATGCCCGCACTTATTACCTTTTAAGATAATTATTATTAGTACCTAAAATTATAACAGATACATGAAGAAATTTGAAAGAAAATACATTACCAGAGCAGCCTTTAGCAGTAAAATTAGAGCTACCTGCTGATGTAAGAGAACTCATTCCTTTCTTGTGGATTGTTTAATGCATGGAGGAGAGGGTATAAACAGTCTACAAGAGCTGAAAACAGAAATGGTTGACAGTTTAAGTGACTTCCAATTCACAAATGATATTCGAAAGAAGTAAGGCTGAAAACTGTAAGACAGGGATGGCGGGCTGCGCTGTGACTACTATGGCTGTCGTAGCAAATTTTAGTCAAAGCCAAGATATTTTTATTTGCAGTTAATTCTGAAAACACTGTGACACTGTACAAATGTAAAGTTCTCAGCAAAGGAACAGAAGTTGATTCAGTTTCTGTTTTAACATTTTCCTGTTCCGATATTCCCCTAGTCATGATACTCTAATCACATAATATTTGAATGGGTCATAAACAATTGCACTTTGTTCAATTTGAACGACCAATCTGTCAAACCATATTGTCAATATTGTGTTTGTTCAAAACGTTCACTGGCACTGCCCTGTTCCACTGGCCATGCTATAACTGGCATCAATTTCATAACAACTTACAAGGAAAACAATAGATGAGGATCTTTGCCTGTGATGTCTTTCTTTAATGAAGCTCGCAGGGATGACGTAACGTGCTATGAAATTCAACAGTTCATAGCAAAGGATTAAATCTACTTTTGCAGTCAGTTAGAGTACATACCTCGGATAATATAGGTCCAAAAGGTTTAAATATGAATCAAGTTGTATCTGGTAGTGTTGTCTGGGGTAACCCGAAATTTTTTTTATCGGTTGGAAAGTCAAAGAAAGCTGAGTCATGGCCAACGTCTTCGCTTCAAATAAGACGGACGTCCATGCCCTCGTGTTACTATTAAGAACTATTCCAGTGAAGCCGTTCAGCAGATTTTTTATGGGCTTGTGGAAATGAGGAGAGAAACATGTATTTTTGTTGGCCATGTCTTGTGATGGGAGATTATACAACGGCGAGAATAGATTGGCAGAATTGAAAGGAAGAGCTACCTTAATTGATTTTAGTGTCATAATTGGGTCGCGTAATTTACTCGTGACAGTCAAACAAATGAATTTTGTGATACTAGCCTGTTAGCCTCGGATATTGACAGAGAAGTATCAGTGCAGAAAAATAATACATGCAACTGCGTGAATTATTTATTTCGTTTTCAACTGCATCCCAGGAAAAGACACTGCATTTCTTCTAACAGCTAAAACAGAAGATGCAAACAAATTTTTCAGATAGTGTTAAAAAAACAGGCCCAGAAACTCAATTTGAAATATGACAATTAGAGAATGCTGAAATGCTACATACGACTCAATTTTCGTAGCTATTTGCAACCCAATCATAATTCAATCTCAAAAACAGGTTATGAACCAAATAATGAAAGTCTTGTAAAGAGGGGGAGTCAGTTTTCTTATAACAAGGATATGAATAAAATACTGTTGAAAGCTGTTAAATAGAAATGGAGGAGGGACCCTAATCATCATCATCATCATCATCATCATTATTACCCTAATGTGGTTTAAAAAATGGCACAGTTCAGCAATTTACATATATCCAGGCATCATGGCAAGGTGAATTTTTGAGAGGCCTCCTGAAAATAAGTAACCCTGTCTCACCTAACCAGTAAGAAATCACGATGTTGCTTCCAATATTAAGATCACAATAAACAGTCATTTATTGACTAAGGAAGGAGAAAAGTTTAAAAGCTGGTTTCTGGCACATAATAAGATATTTTACATGAGTAGATTAGAACTTCTAAATTGGACCTTAACGTGTTAGAGAAAAGACTGGCTTAGCTAAAATAAGAAAGTACGTGCAAATGTGTAAAGACAACATGGGAAACGAATCACTAGCTTTATCAAAACTGTCCGACACGAAAAACCCAGAACCAGTCACAAAACTTCACTATTCAAAAAACGTGAATATCAAGAAGGTGAGAGGAAAATTGGTTATTGTATGATTAAAGGAAAGAGGAATGAAATTGCAAGCTAGAAACGGTAAAATAGAAAGACCGATCCATTAAATCCATGATATAAGAGAGTGTAAACAAGAGAGCTGAATGTAAAAACTAAAACATTCAGATTGAACCAAAAGGTCAAACCAAAATGAGTGGCAAAAGATTGTGTCGAAATATAAATAGAAGGTATTAGTAGAGGTGTCACTTTTACGAACACTTATGGTAAAATGTTTGTCTTTATTTGACCTGCTTTGGCTTTAAATGAGGAAGAAGTATTAAACCAAAAGCTACTTTTAAATAAGAAAAACGGAATTGAAAATGGAATATTTATTTTACGTGTGTCAGACTACATTATTTCGGGACGCGCTTTCAAAAACACAAGCTTACCAGCACAACAGGTTTTAACATGAATTCCAAAAAAGAGAAGTCCAGTAAGAGGGGGAAAATAAAAAACATACATAAAAGTATTGCTGGGGAATTCTGGGGGTGGAGAACGTTTATGAGCTTGAAATTTGTATGAGTGATGGCGATTGACGAATTCCGCTTTTATCCGGCCGTCAATCCGACTTTGACGGGAAGTAAGTTAGTAGTAGTATTGCATCGTGTTGAAAATGTATACAAATTTAATTAAAAAAATTTGGAAAGCTTTTGTCCTGAGAAAACTTTGTCACACAAAAGCCTCTTTATTTGATTTGAAGAGTTTTCAGAGTTTTGTAGTTTATTCACGGATTTTATAGGGTCCCAAGCTACACTCCTCCTCGGATTGGATTATATAGAGGGAAGGGAGAAGAAGACGTTGTGTCATTTCTTGATTGATGGTTCTCATGCTTTTCCGCAGCTACATGCTAATGGTTAACATGACCTGTGTGCTTATTAGTGCTTATTCAGAGAGATGGAGAAGAAACAATACTGGAAATACACTGGGGATATTTTCCTTGCACTTAACTGCTGCGAAGAAAAGATGTCTGTGCAAAGACAGGGAAAGGCACGTCCTTATTGGCTTAATAATGAGGAAGCAATTGCTTGACTAAATTTACAAATTTGTCCCAAACAAAATGAATCTCATTTCAATCTCCATTATTCCTCACACTAACTAGTGTAGTTTTGTCATATTGGAACTTTTTTTTGGTTTTAGGGTCATTTTCCCCCAGCAGTTGAGGCTCAGACAGTGCCATTCAGAGAGACTTCGTTTTGGCAGTGAGAAATTTCTTGGCCGGATGCCCTTCCTGACGCAAACCAATGACTTTTTCTTTGGTAAAGTTGCAAATTCTTCTCGCTTGCTCGCGGAATCAAACCCATTGGTTACTGTGCAACTGCACTAACCATTAAGCCACGGCTCCTCCATTTGGCATATTAGAACACTTCTGTTTAAAATCTTTCAAGACATTCTCTGGTCAAAGTTGCGTGGAATATAAAAAATTAACCACACTGCGGCAAGGTAGGTTCCTCTCTCTTTGGTATTGAGTTCAATGCCAGGTCAGAAAAAACGCTTCACTTAATCTTCTTAAGTGGGCTTAGTTTCCTGTCTCTGTAGCTCGTACTCTCACCGCCTCAATGCCCCTCTTTACCACATTGTTCTACCCCAGTCTTTGTCTTCTTCCTGCCGTTCTTTCTTATCCCTAGTGCACTCCATGATTTTTATTTGTATTATTTTCTTCCCTTTTCAGTAGTATTTTCATGCCTAAACTATCTTACCGTTGCTTTTCTTGCCTTGTCAATCACAGAAATTTGGCAAATACCGTAATAGCCTCATTTGTTCTCTGTTTATACAATGACGTGTTCAAGGTGTAATAAGCAGAAAGACAAACTGGAGTTTGCTGAACTATTCTTCCCTCCTTTTCTGATAAGCTTTCTTCTAAATCCTTTACGATTCCTTAACGTCTTCCTTGGTAAGTTCCTTCACGCGGTTTTCCTGAAAATTAGCTTTTGTTTCTCTGTTATTACTAATTTTTTTATATTGCTTTGTTGTCTTCTCCTATTTTATCTTATATATATTCGTATGAACTAATAAGAAATTATGTAAAAACTATGAAAATTTAATATCAAGTAGCTTGCTATAATTCAGCCAATTTCGAAATTCGTCATCAACATTGCTGATGCCACCTCTGATGCCTACCGTACGGTTATTCAGTACATGTTGAGGTGTTTGCACGTCACCGCATACACAGTTTGGGTTACCACTCACACCAACTTCATGCATGTAACTGGCATGTCAACCATAATAGACAGAGTGAATTCGGTTTAGGCTTTTGCACTGACATAGTGTGGTTTGGGAGATACATTTTTCCTGCCTGTGAGTTTGTTAATGGTTGCCCAGGCTTTCATGCTAGAGTGTTTCATGTTAATACTCTCAACTGTTGACAACCATGCTTTCTTACTTATTTTATCTTGACTACTCTCTTGCTCTCTTCTAACACTATCTGTACTGTTCAAGATCATGTTTACTTCGTTGCTTTTTCTAACTTCATGGAGACTCTTTCTCATATCAGCTTCTTGTCTTTCACTTCTACTACTCCACCATAAGCTAGTAATTTTTTGACGTTTGTACATACAATTGTTCTTCTTACCTTTGCTTTCTACACACACGATCGTTCCCATCTGTGCCGCTATTCATTTACTGAGAATTGTGAGCAATCTCTTCTTTTTCGACCCCTCAATGGACAAACAAAATCTTATTGCAAAATTCTCCTCGAGTAATTTCCAAACGTTGATCCTGGATTTTCTCCTGATCTGCTTCTTTCGAGTTTGTGAACAAAGTCTACCGCCGCAGTAATCCGGACCGCCTCTAAAACGATTAGGACGATCAGGGCAGGGACAAGAAACGCTGAGAGAAAGTTTAGTAGAGGGGTATAATTTCCAGGTGTCGCAACAAGAAGAATAAGTGGAAGTGCTTTGCATTCAGTGGATTAAATAGAAAAGTGACCGGTCGAGGGAGATAAAAGATGACTGCAATCTCTTCTGATATGCGTAGACACAACAAGAAGAATAGGGTACAAACTGTGATAACTCATGAGATCAAAATGGATGCCACTGAAGTAAAATAAGTCAATGAAAAGCTTATGGAGGCCGTCGTAGAGAGGTAGCGGAGTTTTCTATATCTGTTGTTGATATGTGCTGAAAGTAGTTGGCATGGAAAATAAAAAATGTAATTTGCTCAGAGAATTAAAAAATCTGACCAAGGGAATGGCAGTAATCGATGCTACTGACCGAAAAAGTCATTTTGGGAGAAGTGGAAGTTGGTATGAGCTTTAGCATGGAACCAATGAACACGGAGAAACAAATCCAGAGGGAGTACAGATCTGAGACACAGTAGAAGCACAATTTAAAAACGAGATTATGAAATAATATTATCTAGGAATGGAAAAGCTGATTCCTAAATCGCCTACATCAAGGATTGAAAAATCGTCTCAGAAGAGGCTGGTCTTCTGTAACAATAATCGTTGGAATTAAAAAAAGCATTTTTTCTCCCATTAAGAACCAACTTTTCTTTCTGGGTGACTTTGTCGGGTCCTAACAGCTTTTCATCGGGTGTGTGGACCTCAAGGCTATTCTGAGCATAGTGCACAATAGTAGCCCTTGTTTAGTTCAACTTGAGCCCTTAACTTTTCTTCTGCGTTCTTTTGTTCTAACTGGTGTCTGATTTAACGAGGTATAAGGCGACCCACTTTTAGTGACAGAAATGATGTTGCCTACGCCCAATGAGTTCAGTCCTCTTTCCGAGATGATTTACAGGGGTGTGGTGCTGCCGTGTACCACCAACTAGTTGGGTCCACCATTAAGAGATGGATGCTCATTTTGAGACTGATGGATTAAACCAAAATGCTTCCGAGGGTTGCCATCAGATGGTACTCCCCACGTCTGCTGGACCCTTGGAGCCAAACCAAGAACCCGGCTAGTACTGTTGAAATTGAAGTAAAAATGAAAGATTCTAAGGATGATGGTATCTTTGCTAACAAGGACAACAAAGACATGTTAGTTTAGTTCACATGTGGGGCGTTTTCGTTTTCTAAGTCCAGGAAAGCATAAAAACAAACCAGTTTGTGAATACTTCTTTCCTGCCCTCTTGCTCGTTGACAGAGGGTGGAGTTAGAACGAATCGCGCCCAGGTAACTCGTCAGGAGGTTGACCAATCAGAGACAAGCTCTCCCTTGGCTATGTTAAACTCAAAGGATCAACCATCCATTCTATTTACCGAATCTTTACATCTTTCAGTACACTTACCCTTGACGGAAAAATACTTTTATTACAAAATCATTCAATCATTCGAATAAAAATATCAGTTTTATACCTAGAATGAATATTGGGGAGGTTGGTTTTAAACATCTGCGCTTTGTTTTTTGAAAGTTTCTTATAATTGAGTGGTTTTAAGGCATTGTTTTGAAACTTGGTAAGTCACCTGACTGCCCAGGTTATCAATTGACTAATCCTTTATACAAATTCCGTTCTGCGACCAACCTCAACACAGAAGTGAGCCGCCATGATATAAACGTTAAGAGTAATATTGTATGTTTTGGCAATTAATTTCCCATGTATCCGTGGAAAAAACCCAGATCTAGGTCACCGTAGAAATATGGTGGAGAAAATGTCAGATAGTGGGCAAAATTCTCGTGCCTCCAATGCGCTTTTTAAACGTCAGGATGCTATCAAGAAATGGAAAAACAGCGACACAGCCAAGGAATCTCCTCATCGCCATCCAAACAAATTTCGAGTAAAATTTGATAAAGGAACTGTGTTTTTATCTGCAGTTTCAAGTGGAGATATTGATGAAGCTACGAGATTGATAAAGGAAGGAGTGGATATTAATCATGCCAATGTGGATGGACTCACAGCCCTTCATCAGGTAACTGATTAAGATTTTAGGAGAAGTGAATTTCATTTTTGAGCTGCTTTTTTTTTTGCAAAGCAAGAAAGCACCTTTCTCAACCAAGTCTAGATTCTTAATCCGTGTTCACCAGAAACTGCTGTAATTATAGGTCTTGGGGGGATAATTCAATTGCAAAATTGCAACCTTGCAGGTTGTAAATGGACTGATGTTATCGTAATTACAGATTCGGAAACAGACGCAGACAAAAGCTGAGCCAAAATGTCCACTGGTGAACTGTTCAAAAAAAAATTAGGCCAGTTTAATGCCAGCCACAATGAATTGGTTGAAGCATGATATTGTTGAGAATGTGGATGTTTTTTTTGAATGGAGGTTATTTATATTGATACACAAATTGTTTATAATTTTACAAGGGTCACCTCCGTTCTGGTGTTTTGTCGCCAGCTTGGTACAAGAGCACATCAAGAGGATCGATATGTTGTTATCATTAGCTCACTTTCTACTTTCAATACGAAAAAAATCAACTTAGTTAAAAAGGCTAATGTTATATCACTTGACAAAATCAGACTGATCGCTAGTCTAGTTTACCAGCTTTCGATCATTAAGAGCACATATTTTGGCCAGGCCATAATGCAGCTCTAATGACGCTCAGCAGCAAGAAGGTCGATATATTGTAGCAATACCTTTCATTTTCAAAAATGAGACCAATTTAGGCGTAGTGAGCTTTTCTCATGTAAAATCAGACGAAAGAAAGGTGTTATTTTGCGTCCTTACATCACGATCACAGTACTTGGCCATATCATTTCTGCAGCACAACTGTAGCATGTTGTTTTTTTTGTCGGTATGAACTCGTTTATACCACCACAAGAAGACGTGGTTATTAAGATCTCGACAGAAATCCTGTAATAAGAGTATCTAAGCTGTGCTTTAAAAGGACTTGTGTTTTTGTTGTTTCGCTCCACGGCAGAATTACTAACACAGTCCATTTTTTTATCATATGAAAAGCTTAAGAAACTACACGACATGTGGTTGAACTTCTGTTCGTTATTGGCATTGAAAGACGCATTCGATCTGATGCTGTACTACAGCCTTGCAGCTGATGTATCTATTTTGGGTAAGGGTTTACTACCAGTAAGGTTCAGATGCTGGGCAAGACTTCCAAGAAATCAGCTGAGCGTGATTCTGTCGTTCAATCGTTACGATGTTGTGAATTCTTTCCCTATTGAACCTTATGGAGGTATCATCTTGTTTTTATAGAGTGAAATGGTAGTACCAAGACTTTAGTGCTTGCTGCAACGAGATCAGACTTTCTAATTGGCAGTCCGTCACTTGGTATTAGCCACTTATATTCTCAATAAACTGGATTCATGTTACCTAAGCTTTTTTTATGAAGTGCCAAGTTGTTGTGTTTGTCTGATCACAAAAGAAAATGGTATTCGTTGCAATCAACGGTTGCACGTTATTCGGCACTGGGCAACAGTTTGTAATAACCGGCATGTTTTGCCTCTGCAGGCATACAACTCTAAAAGTCATCATCTTGTGATCAACCGATAACATCATACCTCAATAATTTAAATACCTATATTCTGATCATACCCTAGAATAGCATTTTCTTTTTGTCATAATGCTCATCAATCAACAGCTACCATTACCTGACCGTATTTACCTGTTTTCCTGGCAATCAGCCTTGATCACCGGTAGCAGTGATCACTAATGCAACATTTAGATGCCCCCTAGCCAGGCAACATCCTGTTGCCATCAGCAGCATCTAATCAGCCACAAAACAATATTTCTAGTTAGTTTACAGCGATTGTGACCTTGTGTTGCTTTCATAGGTGAATCACAGTCACAATTTTGAATGGGGAAAACCTTTACAATCGCTACCACTTCTCAACAATTGAACTAGAACGTTTAATTAGAATTTTGTAAATAGATTGATGTGGTTTACAAATGCCCATTCCTGTTACCCAATAGGTGATTGTTACAAATTTTTCTTGTTCCACCCTTATAATAAGAGATATTTCTTGGCTTCATCATCCAATGTATGACTAGTGACGGCTTCCAAGGACAATCCTACATTTCCTCACTTTCTCTATCAAGAAGTTTGTCAATTTAATGATGTGATCATGGGTTGTTTTTTCAAGTTGCTTAGTTTAGAAGTGGTGTTGATAACCAACACAGCATGTGATCGCCATTTTTCCTTGTTTTTTCCAAGATATCATTGCATATTGTTTTAAAATCGTTGACAAGTTAATCAATTATTTACATCCTTAGTTCTTGATGTTACTTATTGTTTTTTTCTACGTGTATTTTCAAGTCACGGATCTTGGTGGCTAAATGGCTATGATAACTTCCGTTCTGCAGGTCACATTTCACTTAGATTTTTTTTCCTGTAAAGAAATTATTGAATTTTGCATGAATACTTAACAGTGACACATTCTTTCAGCCTGAAGTCCTCTCATTTTGACCTATGGTCTTGTTCATTGAAGATTTGTGCATTTGGATGCCATTGAACGATATGAGTTCATGAAAACTATTATTGATCACAAACGTGGCTGTGAGAGAATCATGATGACACAATCAAAAAGCCAGTGTCTCCCTAAAAGCATTAATGGCTTTACAAACTACAATTGAAAACGAGCTTGTGCCACTAACAGTTGCTTTGACCATTGATTAGGTATCAATCACAGCTAACGAAGTTACCAGGTCAGTGAGATTATCTTACATAATACCTTGATAATAGGTATTGTAATTGTTTTGCAGATATATGTTTGTTGGTAGAATATTGAAAGAGGCAGAAAGATATTGAAAAGAAGGTAGGAAATAAGGAGTAAAAGCTTATTAGAAAGTTTTCAAGTATTTTATGCTACATAAAACAACCATATTAATACCACCACTACCCTGCTGCAGAATGTGTATTGTAACTGTTGCCACTACTGCCAATATTAAATATTTAAATACCACTTTTACCACCACTGCAAACATTTTCATCCAGGTCAACTAATGGTGCTGCTGCTCCTCCTCTTCTTCCTCCTGTAATTATGATGATTACAATGGCCATGGTGACTAATACCACTTTCAGTATTTTTACCACTACTGCTACCACTATTGCTATTCCCACTGCCACTACTACTCCTGCTTGCCAATGGCACTATTACCCTTTTAGAAGCATGCTACTTCATTTGCAAATATGGACAAGATATTTAATGATTCATACCAGTGGGAGAGACTAAGAGTCATCATCATCATCATCATCATATTCGGTTTAACGTCCGTTTTACATGCTAGCATGTGTTAAGATAGTCAATTTTGTTTTTCATTTTCTTCCAAGTACACTTGCACCCTGATTAACTGGTACAAAAGTTAGTTTCAATAAATTGTATTGTTCAAAAGCTGTTGCCCAAGAATAGAATCAAACTCTGTGTGACTGGGTACCCACATGATGATCTGGGAGGGCCCATGTTGAGTATATGAAGTATTTATACAGTGCTTTCAACAAAGTCTCCAGCCCAATTTACACATTTACAAATGTCAGTATTTCATTATGTTGTGATTTTTAAACAGCATTTTGATACCACATGGTAAAGTGTTTTGTCCAGATTCGGTTAATCAATAGGGCTTGCAAATTTAGTTGATTATAAGAGCCCTTTCCAAAATGTGGTATAACATTCACCACTATCCTATGTTTATGTGTAGTGGCACCGGGTAAAAAATTGATTGCCAAGTAAGGCATAAATGCTCATGATCTTACTGTGACAAAAATTTCCCTGTAGCATTTAGTAAGGTATTGTAAGCCCTTAATAACTAGATTTATAGGTGAGAAAGGTAATTTTGACCAACTTGCAGTTCTATTTATTTGTTTGTAGACCTGAAAATTTTTATGGCTAGTCAGTAGTAGTCTGGAAGAGTAAGGAAAATTTAGTGCCTTCACCAAATTTATCACAGAAAACATTGTTACAATTACAATTCAAGACTGTTAAACTGGGGACTTGTAATAGTGATTGACATGTAATATACTTTGTTTTATGTATAATGAATTGGACTATTGATATGATCTTGAGGGAATGCAAGGTATCTTCAAAGTACAGCCTTTTAAATGATTACAAAGGATACAGATTGCATGGTGAAGTTCTTTAGTGGGGTAATATTTAACATGAAAGTTGAATTCAGTTGCACCTGTTTTGCATTGACTTGACTCTGTTGCTTATTATGTTTTTGTGAAATGTTCCTGACAATGATAGATAGAGCACAAGCTTTTTGAGCATCAGACTGGTAAGGAGGATGAAGTTTATTTATTTACTGGTCTGGTATTTTAAAATAATCACCTTTGTTTCTAGTTAATTGTTTTAAAGGAGACTTCAACCTTTTTTCCAGGTAGCATTTTGTTATCCTCATTTATTATTGGAACTGTAATTTACAGGTTTTTACATTTTGAAGAAATGCTTATATGCCTGTTTGTATGGTCCATTTTTTTCCAGCCCATAACAAAATATGACCTGGATATTAACCAGACATCCTTTCATTTCCATCAGAGTTTTTTTGAATAGTATTTGTTTTGACTAAGTCTCACACTTTTGAAAAGGAAATAGTTTGTTAGAACTGTTTAAGGGACAATTATTGTAGTAAATAAATAGCCCCTGCCACAGTTGATAAAGAATAAATAGTTTTTGTGTATGGTAAAAGTAAGGCACAGAATAACAAGTTATATAAAAATAGTTATGGGCACATGATTACTTTTTTCTTGACAATGTTCATCATGACATCCCAATTCCTTACTGCCTTAAAAAGCTTCTAAGCAAGGATTACACCTGAGGCCAGAAAGAAAGTGGAACAAAGATGTGGAAAGTTATACAGTTATATCCTAAACAAAAAAATCATTTTTCTTTGGGTATCTGTTTACTGGATGAAATTAATCAGTAAAAAATTGGCTGAATTGTAAATAAATTGAAACTAGTTATAGACCAGGCTTTTGAACTATGGTGGCTACTGGCCTTGTCAAGGATTGGTGTTACTAAATTTGGCCATGACTAAAGGATATAATTTTGTGTTTGTATATGAATATATATATATACATATTTATATATACAAATTTGTATATAATATTGGAGTGAAACACTCAGAGAACTTTAGATAAAGATGGAACTGGCTGATAAAATGACAATAATGGGACAATCCATACATGAACAAACCACACCACAAAACAAAGGACAACACAATGAAAAACATAAGAATGAACTATTCACAGAGAGAAAGAAAAATAATGATGTATGAAGGATAGAACTGTGGTGAAGCTTGATGAAAACTGTTAAATCATGGATGACTAAGAGTAATGATTAAGTTGATGATAATGACTTGGAATAAAGTAGATACCATGTATCATCAGTTGATTACCATGGATATATATACATTTATTAATAAGTAGAACTTACAACTATATATATATATATATATATATATATATATGTAGTCTACAGAGGTTAACTTGTACACTTCCATGGACTCATTTCAATGCAGTTGCACAGTACCACAAGAATGTTTGTTTCACCCTTGTTGGTCATCAGTGAATTTCCACTTCAGTTTAGTCATGCCAATTTGAGACCCATTTTACAATCTATAAAGTTATTGTCCACTTTAACCTAATTTCCAATAATTACAAGTGGACTTGTTTTCATCACTTGTTTTATTTTTTACCAAGGCATAACTTGTTCCCCAGTTATCTCTTTTTGTGCTTACCAATTCATTGGTGCTTTTCCCTGTAAGTAATCTATATTACTTGTCTACTGAGCCTCTCTTTCAAAATTTCAATATTCTTTTAATGCAGTTTGAAGTCTTAAGTTCTAGATTTCTGCTGCTTGACATCAGCAACTTTGTAGACCTCATTTTCTGCTGTAGGCTTTGATTATGTGATTACCTTACCTCCATCTTCAAGCTACGCATTTTAATCACAACAAGGTACATACAGTAAGTCAAAATGGACTTTCCTAGTTGGTGGCCTGCATTTGAGTTTTTTCTCTTTGTATTATATTTTCTGTTACCAAAAACTGTATGCAAAGGCATGGTGTAAGTGAACTGAGAGTTGGTATAATGGTATAGTAGTGGTGTAATGTGGTATAAATGTTGTCTCAGAATCACAAAAATACTGGTGGTTAATTAAATGGTACCACATTGCATTTCCTAGGTTTAATAATTGAGCTTTACAATTCAATGGATACACTGAAAAGCCTAATACAAGAACACAACTATTGTATTTTTTAAAATACTATATAGTAATAAGGTTTAGATACTTTTGGAAGAGTGGTCATTGCCTGTTAATGCAGAGTTAGAGATTAGATTTAGTAAAAGCAGATCTTAATTTTTGAAAATTCTTGAGCTTGTGGACTCATTGGAAGCCACAAAGATAAAGGGAATGTCATGTCACAAGCCATAAGCTTTTTCTGAGCTATGTTTTGAGAGATACTTCTTGCTATGTCAGGTGACTAAAGTAACACTTGTTAAAAAACCAACTTTATCACTCTCCACACATAGGTCTGCATTGTTGAAGTATAAAACAGCCATACCTACTCACTTCAGTAGCTTACNATACTATAAAAAATGCAATAGTACTATATAGTAATAAGGTATACAAATAGAAATAAAAAAAATAAATACAATAATACTATATAGTAATAAGGTTTAGATACTTTTGGAAGAGTGGTCATTGCCTGTTACTGCAGAGTTAGAGATTAGATTTAGTAAAAGCAGATCTTAATTTTTGAAAATTCTTGAGCTCGTGGACTCATTGGAAGCCACAAAGATAAAGGGAATGTCATGTCACAAGCCATAAGCTTTTTCTGAGCTATGTTTTGAGAGATACTTCTTGCTATGTCAGGTGACTAAAGTAACACTTGTTAAAAAACCAACTTTATCACTCTCCACACATAGGTCTGCATTGTTGAAGTATAAAACAGCCATACCTACTCACTTCAGTAGCTTACTAACAACTTCCTTACTTAATATCCACGTATAGTCAGTGGACACACCAGACCTGTGTTTGACTTGTAGATTTCAGCAAAAATCACCACTTACACAATCATCACCTTTGATCAGTTCCTACCAAGACTTCCTTGGTTGGTTGGCCTCAGAGCCTTGATCCAAACACCTCCACAGAGAAAAACCTGATGATCCACAAGTCAAATTGTATCACATGCCCAAACCATCAGCTGAGAAAAAACCTGTGACTCATGACATGATAAAGTTCCTGTAGCCATATTTTTATTGTTACTCAAGAATTTTACATTCTATGGTAAAATGAACAAGAAACACCAATTCAAAATTATTTTACAGTAATTTTTACCAAGCTTGTGATATACGCTCCATATTTTGATAACAAACGTTCATGGTCTTCATGAATTATAATCTTCAAACCAATTATTAATCAAGCTTATATAACAATATAACATAACTCCAAAACAGATAAAAGGCATGAAAGAATAACCAGAACCAATAAAATAGATATAACTATTATATGTGCAATAAGCTACAGCAGCAAAAAACACTGAAATGTACAGACAAGTTGTAGGATGTTGTTCATAGAGCTTTTTACACATAGGTGTGGTGGCAGTGACCACCCTACTTTTCATGATGCTGTGTAATATGTGAGCCATTTTGAGTTTCAATGTGACTTTTATCTCTAGATGTAATTTGTTGGTTCGATTTTGGTTTTATATTGTTTACCATGCATGGCTTTGGTACATCTCTATTGTATAGCTTATACAGCACTGGTGTAGCATTCTATTTCCTATTTTCTGGATTGGATAAACAATGCATTGCTTAAGGAAATGGCCATCCACATTGCATTAACTTGTGCCCCTGCTGTTTCATTTTGTAGTGGCTTTGTGTTGTCTCACATTCATGTTTTTGCAGGCATTACTAAATCAGCATCAGACTCAAATATGAAGAAACTACAAATTTTTGCTTAGCATATGTTTAGACAAGCAAAATTATCAGTATCAACAAAATCATTTTTAAAGGGTAACCATCCATAATCCTATTCTCCCCACCCCATACTGGTAAGAATTGGAACAAAATTGATTGATTATGAGGATGAAAAAGTGCAAGATTCTTTGGTGCATCTGTCAGTTGATTTCTGCAGTTCTCTTTAAGTTGGAATCAAATTGGACCACTACAGGATTAGAGAGCAGTAAAAATTCATTGTTTCAGGAGTCATTGGTCCCAATCATGGTCAAACTTGACATTACTGTCTTACTTGATTGCCAGGGTCAAGCTCATATGCACAAGAGTTGTATTTACCCATTGTTTATTTCTTATTTATATGGTTAAGTTTTCATCAAATGGTTTGTTTTGTTAGTTGAATATAGAAATTTCATCAAAATCCAAGAAACAAACACATTTTGCTTCATTTTCATGAACACCAAAATATCCTGTATATAACATTGTAATTCTCTTACTATTTTTCCCAACTTCTTATTTTCAGTATTCTGGCTTAAAAATATTTTGAGCCAAAAATCAGGCTTAGCTTATGTTTAACATCTACCATATTTGCATCAAAACAAGCCTAAATATGCTTATAAAAGTTATGCTCTGTAATAGATGAACATGTATTTATTTAACACAAATTATAAGTTTTTCTTTGAAGTTAAATGTTTCATAAAGTATTTTCCAGTGGTTAAAAAAAGTGCTGGCTGCAATTATCACTGCCAGTTTTCCATATTGAGGATTGAACCAATTACACAGTGTAAACTCTGGGTTTTTATTTGTGTAATATGTGCTAATCTTTATAAATCATTTTGGTATTAAATTGGCTGTTTTTGTAGTGTTTTAAGTAGGAAATGAGCTTTTGCTATAAATGTCTTGCAACCAAGTTTAAAAACATGCTTATTTAAGGTTTAAAGTTGCCTTTATCCACCTTGCTGGATTTTCTTCACCTGCATATATCAGGTCTATCTGCTTGCTACTTCTCACTTCAGTGTTAGGACTCTAAGGACAACGTCATGTATAAAGTCTTGCCTATAATCAGAATTGGTGAATTTAGTGTTATAATATTGAGGAATATCACCTGCTTGCTGTTAGTCCCCCTCAACAATAGAAAAAACTTTCATTACTGTATCTTTACCAAAAAATGCCCCCATAAATCTTACGCAACATTCTGTTATCCATGAGCTCACTTTTGGGGTTCTGTTGATATTCTTAAGAAGAGGGTCCTCGTTTCTTAGATTTTGTACACTCTTTTGTAGATTTTTGTAGCATCCTGGAGACTTAAGTTATGGGAGTGCATAAAGGTAAAAAAATCTCAGATCTTTAAAAGAGTATAAAGGCCATCATTGCTCTTAACAGGCCCATTTTTGATTTTGGAGAGCATCCTTTATTTGTTTGTGTTTGCTCACTGCCTCCATATATCTGGAAATCCATTACCAGATTGATGATATATTAATCAAAGAACTTGAAATTAGGTACTTCCTTCTAGCCACCCCTCCCCCCTTTCCCTCATCCTGCGACTGTTTACAGATCAGAATTAGTAGAAATAAATTATGTTTTTAACATTTTTTTGAAATAGAAAAACACAGGTCTATCTAAAAAGGTTGAAGTTATCACTAGTTAGTTGAACATGACAACTTCATGATCAGTTGTTTCTGAAATGATTGCTTTTGCAGTATTACGTTTTAGTTCTCTTATGATGCTTAAACATTCTACTGCAATTGTGCTTTATAACTATGACACCCAGATACAGGCAACTTGGTACATCTTGGGTTGTGGCAGATAATAAGCAGCTGAAAGTATTAGATTTAAACTAAAAAAGGCACTAATGTCATTTGCAAGTAAGTAACGGCAATGAGTTGATGTTGTCACCTTTGAGTAGTTGGTCCCTTATCACATCTTGATGTTATTTATCACATTTAGGTACTTGATTGGGCAGAATCTTAGGTGCTCTTCAACTTCAACCTTTGTCTCAACTTGTCTTAGTATTTACTATAGATATTATCATGTATGGTGTTCTGATGAACTTTCCTTTGTAGTTTCTGACAGCTTTGCTCCATCGTTTACCTACATGTTTTTGAAGTCCAAGATCAATTCTTATCTCCTGGCCTAACTTTTTTTTGGTCTTTTTTACACTTCCATACACTTTGTGGCTTTACACCCTGTTAGGTTTTCAACCATTAAAGTTTCTCCACTGGACGTCGACGCTCTTCCTGTGTGACATAAATGGACAATGTCTAGATTTTGTCATTTGATAGTATTGCCTCCTCCATGGCTAATTCAGGTCAGCTTGTTTGTAAAATTATTTTTATGTTTTTATTGTTAGTTAATAATGAGAAATTCAGCTTACCATCAGTCTACCAGTTACATGCATATGCATATATTGATATTATTAATAATAATAGTAATAATAATAACAACTATAATAAAAATATATAAGAAACATTACTGATTTGACTAATTTGTCTAATTTGGCTTTGGGGGTTCTGATTTCATGATAATCATTTGGTGCTCTTTTTAAGTGCTACTCCATAATACTACCACCACTACTCTATAGGGATGTTGATTTTTTTTTTAAACAAATCACAGCAAGGCAATTAAGAACATGGCTAACAGCTGATATACTCACTTGAATTTTATTGTTTATAGTAATTGGTCATTTAGTCATAAGAACAATATGAAAATAGAAGGACAATGCAAGGAAAACTGAAGAAAAATTTAGATAGGTCATTTCAGTATATATTGCTAGGTTAACATTATTTGTAAAGGTTTTGGGAGTTACAAGTCCATTATGTTTTAACTGATGGACAATTTTTGTTTCACATTTTGATCACACATGCACACACGTGCACACACACACATGACACACACACACCAATGCAAAGATGATTTTTTTAATTTTTTGATATATGCAAATAGGTGTGACTCATTAATAGTTGTACAATTGAATTGCCAGAGATACTTCTAGATAACTTTTAAGATGGTAACATTGTGATAATTGATTGTAATAGCATTTATTAAGAAATTGTACAACCTGGGAATTTATGTTACGTTGAAGGAAATGTAGAGAAGGTAGAAAGAAATGATGGACTTGTTTCCATATATATATATATATTTATATATATATATATATATATATATATATATATATATACAAATACATACAAATACAAAGTATTGTGAACTTCACCATGTAAAGTGCTCAATGTTTTCAGAGTGATTGTACTTTTTGATTAAAGGAAAAACAAATACCGGTAAGCATAATTTAGGAGTAACTTAAAATTTCTTGTTTCTTCAACATTTTGTAGTTTGACAATTATTTTATGAAAATACTATATATATTGGAGGAGATGACAAGAGTCAAAAGGCTGTAGACCANAGCATTTATTAAGAAAATGTACAACCTGGGAATTTATGTTACGTTGAAGGAAATGTAGAGAAGGTAGAAAGAAATGATGGACTTGTTTCCATATATATATATATATATATATATATATATATATATATATACAAATACATACAAATACAAAGTATTGTGAACTTCACCATGTAAAGTGCTCAATGTTTTCAGAGTGATTGTACTTTTTGATTAAAAAGAAAAACAAATACCGGTAAGCATAATTTAGGAGTAACTTAAAATTTCTTGTTTCTTCAACATTTTGTAGTTTGACAATTATTTTATGAAAATACTATATATATTGGAGGAGATGACAAGAGTCAAAAGGCTGTAGACCACAAAGAAAAACATGCCCCTATAGACAGTTGGATTGTCATACTGTAACACATAAATAAATGTATTATGATAATCAAATGCAACAACTACAAGACAGATTGTGGAGCAGCTTGTCCATGGCTTAAGTTTTTTAGTACTGCAGCAAATTCGTCTATTTCACGGGACAGACCTTTAGGCTTGAACTTTTAGTGATAAACATATATACATATATATGTATATATATAGTTACTGTTACTGCTTGGACAATCTAAAGTGAAATATTGTTCCAAACTTTTAGTGTTTGCCTTTCTCACTTTGATTATAGTTGATGTAATAGTAAGCTCCACTTGGTGAAATAAATCCATTTTGTTTGGAGGTCTGGAATTTCTGAGGGGGATTTGATAGGCACAATAAATTCAGGAGCATTCTCTGAGCCAGGTGTTGATGACCTTGGATTTATGAACCTTTGCTTTGTCTTGTTTTTATTCTCATTTCTTTGTATGTTCAAGGCAATTCACTGTTTCTTTTTCTTTCTTTTGTCCAGTGGGTGAAGTCATACCCAGCAGCATTTTATTTAATAAATTGAAATGTTTTTTTAACATTATATGATTTAAGTTCAACCCCCACCAAATATATATATATATTATTATAATATTATTATATAATATATTGTGTACAGCTAAAGATTGTGAAAGACATGAAACTCTGAGTACTGTAAAGTTAGAGTTTTTCTTACTCATACATCTGATTATATATATATATATGTATATATATATATANGCTTTGTCTTGTTTTTATTCTCATTTCTTTGTATGTTCAAGGCAATTCACTTTTTCTTTTTCTTTCTTTTGTCCAGTGGGTGAAGTCATACCCAGCAGCATTTTATTTAATAAATTGAAATGTTTTTTTAACATTATATGATTTAAGTTCAACCCCCACCAAATATATATATATATTATTATAATATTATTATATAATATATTGTGTACAGCTAAAGATTGTGAAAGACATGAAACTCTGAGTACTGTAAAGTTAGAGTTTTTCTTACTCATACATCTGATTATATATATATATATGTATATATATATATATATATACAATAACATTTTGTGTACATTGGTTGATTTAAAATTTGGAGGTCTGAGGCAACAGTTTATCAATGGAATTGGTTCAAAAGGTGTTTGAAATATCCAGAATAGGAGGGCCATGCTTCTTAGGTTAGTATGTGAATTATTGTGGCTTTAAAATATTAAGCAATATGTAGTGCACTGCTCCTATTTAACTGAAGGCCATAGCTTGTGTACTATGGAGCCTTGTCTGGGCCAAGCCGTCTTGCCACCCAGATTGCTAATAGATATACTGAATAGCTCCAGAAGAAGTGACTTTTGACCTTGATAGTTAATTGCCTTTTACTTTATTTGTTTGGTTTCTCTGACTTTGAGTAGCTATACTGTTTTTCCATTTTGGTTTTCATCACATTTCCCTCCAGTTTATATTTGATGTGATTTGTAGTAATGAGAAAGTTGTAAATCACTAGTTTACTATGAAAGAGCTTCAGCATTATTGCCTTGTCATGACCCAGAATGTAACAGAACAAATTTTTATTCTTTACAAGTGGCAAACTATTTGTGTTTTAGATGTATTTTGAGTGACTAAAAAATAGCTATTTATCTCTATGTACTAGACTGTCTTCTGGTCCTTATCAGGATGCTTCAGAATTTGAGCCACAAATCTCATGTTTGTGGTTCCAGGGTTTAACAAATAGTTGTCATATTGTAAATCTAATTGAAGTATAGTATAGGTCTGCTAGCCAAGCTATAGCTTTTATAGTATTTCTGAGGATTTTCAAATGTGGTTGTATTTACTTATGCTTTGACTCGGTTTAAAATGAGGTAAGAATGCCTATTTTAAAAGGTTGTTTATTTTGTGTGTGCAGTATCCTGGGAGGAGAAACCACCTATTGAAATAGCATTGTCTACATTTTCAAAATATCATACTGATTAGTCTGTGTGACAATGCCCAATGTTGAAGAGTGTGGGTTATTTGTGCCAATTCTTTTTCATAAAAGATTGAAAAATAAACAGAAAATGGAAAACACATGTAATTTAAAGTCAGCATTATCAAGCACTGTAGAAAAAGGCCCTTTATAGACATATGTGCATTTTAAACAGGGCTCATTTGGCATGGTGATATCCAATGGAAATATATTGATACACCAATAGAATCTTATTTGTCTTATTACACCACATATTAATACCATACCATCTGCTACCTACAGCTACACAGGTAAAACAAAGACATGCCTTATATGAACATAATTACCTATGCTGATTAAAAATTGGTTGACTGATTTTTGACAAAATTCTTTATATGGGGACGAGAAACCATGCCTTCTCCAAGAAAAGCAAACATGTTGGGCACAGTTAGATTAGTAGGTTATTGTGTGAAGCATGCATCACTGATGATAGAACATGACCAGGTGGGTACCCTTTATGGGTTTAAGGGGTTTTGTGTTATTGGGTAGGATTATACATTTCCCAAGTATTGAAATTTGTTTGGAATAGCAATGCTTGTGTCTTTAGCATCATGATGTGGCAGAATTTGGATTGTACCGGCTTTCCCAGGACTGAATATGACTCAATTTAAAACAGTTGATTGATTTTTTTCTCCTAAACTTAGCAGGCTTGATTTGCAAGTGTAGTGTATATTACTTGTTGAGTTAAAGTAATATAATAGCAGACCAAACTAATTTGTTGGGTTTTTTTTGCTACCAAGCAACCAGGACATTAGCATGACTTGAGTATTGCCAACACAGTTACCTATGTCAAAGAGAGATATACCATGAAAGAATTTTGAGCATTGTGAAGGCACAGAAGTATGTTGGTTTACGAGAATGCCACCATCATAAGGTCAAGCTTCATTCTGCTTTCTATTACACATTTCTTCCATCCTTCTCTAGCATACATTAAAGTAAATACTTCTTCCTACTGACACCCAGCATAATAGAATATTTGGTTGGTAAAGGTCTTCTTTGCAGGTTGTTTGTTGGATGATGTTCTCCAGGAATTGTTTAGGGCTGCATGTAGCACTTGTGTGTATGCCAGACTGTATTGTTATGGATAACTGTTTATGAAAACTTCAGGACAATGGCCTTTTTGTGTTTGCGTAAAAAATGAAATTGCTTTGATCTGTGTGTTTTATCCTTACATTAGCCTACTTTAGTCATTGTTTAGATATTACTGTATTGTTCTCGTTTTTTCTTTCACAAGACAATTTTGAAATGTGTGTTGTGATATGCTATCTAGATCCAGTCTATACCATGCATGTATGTATGTATATATGTATATATGTATATATACTTTGATTATTTTACTATAGACTTAATTGGGATGTGATACCACAATTATTGTGACAAGGTTTTATACCTTAACTTAAGATTAATATGGATCTTATTATTTACTTTAGTTCTTATTATCAGCCCCCTTTAAAAACATATTATTTTATGTGTACTTATCCTTTCTCACATAAATTTTTTTGTTTCTGTTGGTCAGCTCCATATTTTGAATTAAAATATATTTTTCCAAATCTCCTAGTTTATTTGTTAATATGTGTTGTGATTTAATGTCAACTTTCAAACCATACACTATTTGCTGACTATTATTGTGGGGGTTTTTTTGGTTGTTTTTTTGTTTGTTTTAATGTCATTTTTCTCCAGCAGTTGAGGCTCAGATGATGCCCTTCAGAGGGTCTTTGTTTTGACAGTGAGGATTTTCTTGGCTGAATGCCCATCCTGATACCAACAAGTAGCTTTTTCATTTGTAAAGCTCCAAATTCTCCTCACCCGCTTGGGGAATCGAACCTGGAACCCTTTGATTAATGTGCAACTACACTAACCATTAAGCCACAGCTCCACACTTGATAATTACTTTATAGGTCACAATGTTACATACTGATACATAATGTAATAATAATAAAAATACATAGTGAGATAGTTATTGAATTACTTTTATTTTAGGGTACCACAGTGATTGCTAACACATATATTCTGAATTTTCCAGGTTTTTCCCCCCATATTTTAATCCACATAAACAATCATCAAGGTTCACTTGTGTAATGTTAATTGTAAAGATATTTTGAACAAGCCATATCCAAGCCATATCATCATTATATAGGTAAGTAAGTAAATAAATAAGATATGAAATTTCAAGAAAGCGTCCAACACATGCTAGCATGTAAAACAGATGTTAAACCGAATATGATGATGATGATGATGATGATGATGATGTAAATAAATAAGTAAATAAGTAAGATATGGGTTATTAAGAATATCCTTTCATACACAGCTATAAAGAAGAAATGCAAGTGTGGGGTGTCTGCCATTCATATTAAGTTAGGTGAATGTGTAGATTTGATGAGAAGTTACAAGAGTTGATATGGAATGCTCATACTAAAAATTGCCATGGCATAAGTAAGATAGCAGTTTATTCACACATACCTTGCGAGGCAGTTTAGCACTTTTTGTTGAATAATGCAAACTGGATACAAGTTGAATAAAATCAAAGTCATTGCTTTACAAAAGAATTTGTCTTTAAGCAATGCAAATCAACAAAATGATTTGTTTTAAAGCCTTTTTTAAAAGAAATATATGAATTGAACCACCAAAATATAAAGTCAGGGGTTGTTTTAGACAAAGCTTTCTTTTGTTATATGCAAGTGTATATGTTTTGTTGTGTTCTGCTGAATAAATTATTACAAATGTCATATTTATTTATTTTTGTTTAAAGAGGTTACATCATAATCAATATATAAAAAATATTACTGTTTTCCCTACAATGAGGAGCCATGGCTTAGTGGTTAGTGTAGTAGCACTGTAACCAAGAGGTTCCGGGTTTCGTTCCCTAAGCTGGCGAGGAGAATTCGGAACTTTGCAAAAGAAAAAGCCATTGGTTGGTGTCAAGAAAGGCATCCAGCTAAGAAATTCCTCACTGCCAAATCCAAATCCCAATGAAGGGCACCATCTGAGCCCCATTTCCTGGGGGGAAATGATGTTAAAACTAAAAAAAACAACAAAAACCCCTGTTTTCCCTACAATACCTGTCCAAAAAATAATAAAAGTTTGAATTCAGATAGTGTTCATGCTTAATATAAACTATGCTAAAAACAGGTCAAGTGTAATAATGTCGTAAATTGTGTAAAACTTTTTAGAATTGTGTATTTTCTTTGATTCCAATTTTGTTTTTGTAGAGTTGTATTTCTTTGTGCTAATGTCAGAAAAAGTATCTTTTTGTTGATTGAAGCTTCACTTTGGTAATTGTAGCAGTTTTTTTATTATTTTGAGAAAAAGGGATACACACTATTCAAAAGTCTACACCCTATGCACATTTGAAGTGATGATAAATGACAGCTCGTGTCCTGGTTTTTATGTATGAGATGCAATTATTTTTCCCAACACAATGCCTAGACTTTTTATTACCTACCAAAATGACTATGAATGGCTAAATAATGACTTAGCTGCTGCATAACAAGAAGCTGCAAATTGTCAGCTGGAAGTGCAGAGCTCCATATAGCTTCTTTTGCCTTGACAACATTAAATCTTGTGATAATTCTTAAAGAGTAATGATCTCAAAGACCTTGAACTGTTAACATTCCTGACTCACAAGTTTATAAGGATATACCTTTACAGTTTAAAAGTAAATATATGTTTCAATTACTTTTATAGAACTATGTGTGTTATTGTCATCAGGATTATTGGTTTCCCATGGATTATGGCCATTATAATCCCATTTACTCCAATGGAATCAATCAGTAGACCAATGAAAGATATTTAAAATCAATTAATTATCTTACAATGAATCCTCTGTTCATTTCATGGGAGAAAGCAAAGCCACAAAATCAATTAAAAAAACAACTTTCAATCAAAGGTTTGGTATTTTTAAATCACCTGCTGATATCAGATGGAAACTAAGATGGTAAAATCTACAAATTAAAACTCCCCTTTATGGACAGGTTCTTATGCCTGAAGCAGGGAACCATATGTGTTAAATATTAGGTATTTTGTGTTCAGTCACCTGCTGTTTGCTGTTAAAATAGAAAACTGTCGTGTCCAATAACCAGTGTCATTTTGACTTTTAAAGTGAGTATTTTTGGTATAAAGACTTCTGTGGTTGTCTTGAAAGACTGCTCATATTAAATATTAACCACCCAGTCACAGCTGGTGTTAGGTTACACTTGTGTCAGCATGTAGAAGGACTAAATGTGTTACTGATGTAACATATGATATCTATTTACACATTTGATATTAGCATCATCAAATTACCTTGCAATGTATTTGAGACCTGTGCAAATGAAAGTTATGTCTTTCTAGGCTTAATAGCACTCACAATCAATGATGACAATAGGCAGTCATTCCTATCAATAATTCATGAGCAAAACTACAATCTTGCTTAGTCTTTTTTATAGCCCAAGTCCCAATTCAACAAAAATTCCATGTTGTCACTTTATTAGAGATTCCTTAATTGCTAATTAATGGATCAGATAGTTTTATTCTTTTACTTTTTTATTATTATTTGAAAAAAATTAAACAAAAAGAAGAGTGGCTCATCAAGATCAAGATACTTTCATACTTTGGCCAATTTATGTCAGTTATTCTAAATAACACCCAGTATTTATATTTATGGGGGGAAAGTAATCCCTAATATATTGTGTTTGAGCCATGGCCACCTTGAAAATTAAACTAATGTGTTTTAAATAAAAGAGATCCAAGGTAAAGTAATGATTTAAGCTTTAAACTGTTTGAAGCAGGTTTTTCTTTACAGTTTACAGAGTGCCTTCACATTAATAGCAATTTGTTGGTAAAAGCCTTATAAGTTTTCTTAATTTCAACACATCATCATCATCATCATCATATTCAGTTTAACGTCTATTTTACATGCTAGCATGTGTTGGGTGCAATTTTTTTTTTGTTTAGTTTTAATGTCATTTACCCCCAGCAATTGGGGCTCAGATGATGCCCTTAAGAGGGACTTTGATTTGGCAGTGAGGAATTTCTTGGCTGGATGCCCTTCCTGATGCCAACCAATGGCCTTTTTCTTTGTAAAGTTCCAAATTCCCCATGCCAGCTCAGGGAATCGAACCAGGAACTCTTGGTTACTGTGCAGTTGCACTAACCATTAAGCCACAGCTCCTCAACATTTTGGTATAAATGTATGGTATTAAAATTTCCAACATTGAGATCATACAGAGTTTTAAACTTATTCCAAAAGTACTCCAAATTCAATTTTTTATTGAAAGCTTTTTGGATAAAGCAATTTTTGCCAGACAGTTTCTTCCCTAAGTGAATTAAGTAATCCTTTAGTAGGTTAATAATAAGTCAGGATTTTTGACCCCTACCCCACCCCCACCCTCAATTATTCCTACTTTGTTTACTTTGTTTTCCAGGGTTTACAATAACGTTTGATGAACAGTTTACTCACACCACTAATTTTTTTTGTAAGGTTCTGCTACCAGCATAAACAAGTAGTCCCTTTGTCCTTTGACCTTAGACCTTAGACCATAGGTCCTAGGTCCTCCAGTCTCTGCTGAGACACTTGCAGCAAGACGACACCATAGGTCATGATCATCAGCCAGGACCTGTACATTGCAAAAGTAAAATTACCTAGCGAGAAGGTCTTCCTGAAAGGTGACTTGCGAAATTTTCACCTGTCTCCCTCTTTTTTGTTCCTTTGACACTTCCTTAATTGTAGAGTTAAGGGCAAAGCCTAGGAAACAACAATACTTTGGACCAGTAAGTAAGTTTAAAGCTTGCTTTAAAGTGAGCTTGCAGAAGCACATTTTGCTGAGATAAAACAGCAGATATTTTTAGAAAAAACATTTAATAACAAATATATATATTCAGACAGCATCAGATTACAGGTTAGTTCATGTGGAATATACTTCTGATGCAATCATGAGCCTGATTTTGTTCTGAACAGAGCAAAGTGCATTTGTATCATTGGTTTTGATGTATACCAAGTGTTGTAGTTTGATGGGGACAGATGGGTGCCATAAATATCTTCATGGTCTGATCATTACAAATCAACCATTTCATCTGACCATTAGAACTGTCATTTCATTTTCATGAAAAAAATCAATCCACTGAACAGTGTGGATAGGATTAAAATAGCTCCCCGACATAAGCTTGTCTGGCATTTGACCATCAGCCAAAGCACTGAAAAATGGAAAATGCCTGGTATTATTTTGCTTATTTTTACATATTTTTAACAAGTCATTCATTCACCAATCCTGAAAACAAAACATAAAAACACCTCTGACACGTTCATTTTTTCCAACCATCACCATTTTTTTTTTTGAGACACTCTAATTTTGACAGGAATTATCAGCTATGTTATATTGTTTTTATATCCCTCCAGAATTTGAAGAAACTCAAACCATTTAGTTTTAGGATATTTTGATTTTTTTGTCATTAAAATATGTTGTTAATAATCATTGAACAATGTGTATAATTTATGTCTCAGTTGTGGAAAATTAGACCATTTGGTATGTTATTAAAATACAAAAATTAACATTTCTTATGATAAATTTTTGTGGGTGCAAGTACACTTATTGACGATTGTCACCCTCTACTTCCCTAATTTTTAAATTTTATTATATAACATGTATGTATAATTGTCAAATGGGAAATGGGGTGTATAATCTGCTTCCTTAACATTTTATTTGTGCTATTTAAATTATAATAGTTAGAAATGAAACAATATTATATATACATATATATATATATATGTCATAATATATGTCATAAATATTCTTACTACCACAAAATATTTTTATCCAGACACCATCTGCAGTGGAGAGGTATTCAGGCTGAGATGTTACCCAACCACTGTTTTTAATGATAATTTTTCGACATGTTTTTCTTCTCCTTCACTTTCTCCTTTTCCTTCTTTGCATTTTCCTTCTTCGCCTTTTCCTTCTTTGCCTTTTCCTTCTTTGCCTTTTCCTTCTTTGCCTTTTCCTTCTTTTTCCTTTTCCTTCTTTGCCTTTTCCTTCTTTGCCCTTTCCTTCTCCTTTTCCTTCTTCTTCTTCTTCTTCACCATCTTCTTCTCCTCCATAACAGTATAAAACAATATAGAAAATTTTATACTGCAGAGTGATTTGCCAAAATACTGAGAGGTTTGTATGCAATTGCTGTCCTCAAATAAGCACTTTGTGTTGATTCTAAGTGCAAAAATCCCAAGNTCTATTTATTTTACTTCTTTTTCTTCTCCTTCTTTGTCTTTTCCTACTTTGCCGTTTCCTTCTTTGTCTTTTTCTTCACCTTCTCCTTTTCCTTCTTTGCCTTTTCCTTCTTTGCCTTTTCCTTCACTTTCTCCTTTTCCTTCTTTGCCTTTTCCTTCTTTGCCTTTTCCTTCTTTGCCTTTTCCTTCTTTGCCTTTTCCTTCTTTGCCTTTTCCTTCTTTGCCCTTTCCTTCTCCTTTTCCTTCTTCTTCTTCTTCTTCTTCTTCTTCTTCTTCTTCTTCACCATCTTCTTCTCCTCCATAACAGTATAAAACAATATAGAAAATTTTATACTGCAGAGTGATTTGCCAAAATACTGAGAGGTTTGTATGCAATTGCTGTCCTCAAATAAGCACTTTGTGTTGATTCTAAGTGGAAAAATCCCAAGCTTCCCCCCCCCCCCTCCTTCTATAAGAAAGAATTAGAATGCAGAGGAGCCATAAAAATGTGTGGGAACCTACAGCTCATTGCTGGCTTTTTTAAACATTGGAATTTGAAATGCTTACATTAATTTTTTGCTCCCCAGAAAATCATCTTCAAGGATTTTCACCATTCCTGAGTCATCAGTGTATCATCATTATCTTTATTTTTCTTGTGCATACTCCATTCTTTATTATTAGATGTTTTCATGTAAGTGCACTGTTTTTCAATGTCCTTAACCACCCTGTCACTTCAGTCCAAAGAGCTCATTCCTCTCCAGACTGTGCCACACTTACTTCACCTCCATCTCCATAATCTGACTCTGTTTAAGATATTAACAGAGTCAGGCCCCTGTATATACCCATAACATTACTATCTGGACTGTGTCTCACTGTTTCGTATGCCATCTGTGGATGTCTCTCCAGTATGTCATTTTCTGAGATGTGAGCCTTCAACCATTTGTCAAGCCATGCACATCATCTTACATATGTTGAGTAGAATTTGCAACTTTTTTTGCATATTGTAAGACAACAGTTGTTCTGAACTTACACTTACTTTGTAGACTCAACTGTCGCACCTAGTGATATGCTCTTTTTTTACCAGAACACTTAATAACTCTGATCACAGACTTAAGGCATGTACTATTCTTATGTGCACTGAAACATTGAGGTCTTTACTGCCAAGCCTGTTTCTTTTTTCCTTTTTCCTATGACAGTTACAGTTTTATCTGCTTTAATATAGTAAAATAATTAGGGATTAGTTCCAATGGAACATATTTGATTTTTCTGTTGCACAATTTGAACAAGTTTTAAGATTAATGTTTTTCACTACTCAATGTTATTTTGCCACCAATGTGTTTCACAACAATAAAATGTCAGGACAGTTTGCAGTTATGTTTCTAACAATATGTTTATCAAATCCAAAATATTTGGTTTAATTGTCTTGGTTAGCTGGTTCTGGATGATGTTCATGCCCCTATCAGCATAACTGGCCTCACAATAATTGCAGGTCTGTCAGTGAAAATATTTTGTCTTGCCTTCCTTTATATTCCTTTTGTGGGATCATGAGGATATCACATTCAGCTACCAGGTGGTCAATTACATTTATCTTTTTTTGTATTGACATTATGGCAGTGCTCTTTGTTTGTTTTATTATTTTTCTCTGTAATTATTGCAAATTTTGTTTTGTCATTTTTATTGAAGAGAAGTTAAAATCCTTTTTTTAAAGTCCTGGCTTTAACTTTTCATTAAAAAAAGTTAGTATTCCACATTTGCATATTGTACTGTAGTAGGTTGGCTATGGTAGGTAGAAGTTTTGAAATTTCTTTGAGCTTTGAAAATCAAACCATTTAGCACATTCTTACACTCTTTTCCAAGTCAAACTTTAAAGAGTTTAATTGTCATGTGAGCCTTAATTGCAATCTTTTTGTTCTAATAAAAATAAATTGTACAGTTTCACGAAAAAGAGAAATTTTTTTGAAGATAGAGCATCTGATGGGCATGTGAAAGTCTATCCTCCTCCTCAGGTACTGTGTCCTTCCAGGACTTGGTGATCACGCTTTTCCACTGAACTCGGTCTTTTGCTTTTTCTAACAGCTTTGTTGTTCTGATGCCTGCCCATATCAATATACTTTTGAGGAACATCTTCTGTTCTCTTCCTCTTCCTCTTTTTCCATTTATTTTGCCAGTGAGTGCTAGTTGTTCTAAGCCATCTTTCCTCATCACATGACCAAAGAATGACAATTGCCTTTTCCTGATCATGTTCAAGAGTTCTCTGCTGTAGTTGGCTCTTCTTAAAACTTCTTTGTTGTTGATATGTTCAGTCCAGAAGATCCTTAAAATTCTATGTAGCATCCAAAGGTTCATAGGTTTGTTTTTAGCATTGTATATGATACCTTAACCAATCTATCTTGGTGTCTTCTCTGAGTGCTTTTCATTATGTGAGATGGATGACCAAACATTTATGTGGCACAGAGTTTTGATGAATCCAATCCTCTGAATTTTTTTCAGTTTCAAATTCTATTTTTGTGACTATTTAAGTGCATTTTTAATTCATTGATGGCTATTATTCCCAAATTTGCTTTTTTCTGCCCCTGTGTTGTCAAATAGCTTTTTCCACCAATTCAGCATTGGGATCAAGCTTTATCATCACTCCAAATACTCATTCAGAAAGTACAGATTTCCTTTAGCTTGGAATTTCTTTCACCACAATAGCTTTTCATAGTTTAAGGCTACAGTTTGGCTATTTCTCCATGATCTTTTTTTTTACTTTGTACATATATTTTGTTTGATTTGGGCTTATTACAGAAGGTGGGTAGTTAAGATTATTTTTTAATTCCTTTAAAAATTCCATAATAGCAGTTTCCTGATTGTGTTTTAAGTTCCTTTTGTCATTTCTTATTTAAGACAATATTGTTCTGTTTCAATGACACTTATTACTTTATACCTGGTCATTTTCTTCTCAAAAGCAGCAAGGCTATTGTTTTTAAGAAAGCTTTTGTGTACATTTGCCAACTGAAGTAATCTTGGGGGCTTTCATTTGTTTATTTCATTATTTTTATTAATGACGAGAGGTAAATGGCACTTGTATCATATATTTCCAGATATTGTAAGTTGCTTCTTACTCTTTTATTAGAAGATTGCTTAAGCAGATAACAGAATGCATAGACTTATTTGTAGTTTCTTATTCAAGACTCTTTTTTTTAGATTCTTGTGTTGGTGTTCTTGATAGTTTAGAATTCATATTAATCCCATTTTGATAATTATTCAAGATTTGAAATAATTGTTCCAGAAGCTAGCTTTTCAACCACTCTCTGTTCCTCATTAAGAAATGCAGTGCTTGTTTATTTTGGTGATAACTAATGTGGTATAATTGGTAGTGTAGTTTGCATTATTCTATTTTAGTGTATTTTATTCTTCCTACCACAAAATATTTTTATCCAGACACCATCTGCAGGGGAGAGGTATTCAGGCTGAGATGTTACCCAACCACTGTTTTTAATGGGAATTTTTCAACATGTTTTTCTTCTCCTTTTCCTTCTCCTCCTTCTCCTTCTCCTTCTCCTTCTCTTTCTCCTTCTCCTTCTCCTTCTCCTCCTCCTTCTCCTCCTCCTCCTCCTCCTCCTCCTTCTCCGNTTAAGCAGATAACAGAATGCATAGACTTATTTGTAGTTTCTTATTCAAGACTCTTTTTTTTAGATTCTTGTGTTGGTGTTCTTGATAGTTTAGAATTCATATTAATCCCATTTTGATAATTATTCAAGATTTGAAATAATTGTTCCAGAAGCTAGCTTTTCAACCACTCTGTTCCTCATTAAGAAATGCAGTGCTTGTTTATTTTGGTGATAACTAATGTGGTATAATTGGTAGTGTAGTTTGCATTATTCTATTTTAGTGTATTTTATTCTTCCTACCACAAAATATTTTTATCCAGACACCATCTGCAGGGGAGAGGTATTCAGGCTGAAATGTTACCCAACCACTGTTTTTAATGGGAATTTTTCAACATGTTTTTCTTCTCCTTTTCCTTCTCCTCCTCCTTCTCCTCCTCCTTCTCCTCCTCCTTCTCCTCCTCCTTCTCCGCCTCCTTCTCCTCCTCCTTCTCCGCCTCCTCCTCCTTCTCCGCCTCCTCCTCCTTCTCCGCCTCCTTCTCCGCCTCCTCCTCCTTCTCCTTCTCCTCCTTCTCCTCCTTCTCCTCCTTCTCCTCCTCCTCGTAGTTAAAAATTGTAGTTAAAAATGCTGTTCATAAGACCCTAAGGGATGTGATGATTCAGTGTGATAATGAGATTGGGGAAAGGGAGCTGGACACAGTCATCATTGATAGTAGGGAAAGGTCTGCAATAATTATTGACATAGTGGCACCAAGGGATAAAAGGGTAACTGAAACATAAAAATTTAAGGATGAAGAATATCATGACCACAAACTAGAAATTAAGCAACTCTGAAATCTAAGCAAAGATATGGTGGAACCAGTTGTTGAAGCACTGGGTACCATTTCAAAAATGTTTCTAAGCTTTATGAAGGATATTGGAATTGAGAAAAATATCCTGTTCAGAAAACTGCTATATTAGGGACAGCTAGAATAATAAGAAAAGTATTAGAATGCTAAAATTTGACAGAAATTGTGAGGAACCTTTGGCTATTGGTAATAACCAGCTTCCCTACTACATGCAGTATAACTGCTGCCTGAGCTTTTAGCTACAAGTGTAATAATAATAATAGTAATGATAATAATAATAATTATTATTATTATTGTTAGTATCATTATTATTGTTCTTATTATTATCTGATTTTTCTTTCCATTTGTTTTGTCTTCACCATTAGCACCAAACCCATTCCAGGTTCTTAGGGTCTAATAGACAATCATTATCTCTTTATTTGAAAATACTTTTTATAGGATGTTGGTGGATCCTAGTAGAGCAATCTTTTGCAGCTCAGGAATCTTGATGTTTCCTGGAATTATTCTGATTTGCATGTCAATGCCTTTCTTGATTACTCCTAGTGCTCTGATGACAATGGGCACAATTTGTTTTCATTCCCCACATTCTTGTAATCCCCATTTCCAGATCTTTATACTGGGAGAGTTACTCTGCTACTTTAAAAGATACATTCTTGTCAGCTGATACTGTTATGTTGATTAGTGTACATGTTTTTTCTTTCTTCTTCTTAATAATGATGTCAGGTTTGTTGGCTTCAATGATTTTATCTGTGTGGACTTGCATTACCCAGAGAATGGTAACTTCTTCATTTTCTGTAGCTGTTTTTGGTTGGTACTTGAACCATTTCTGTTTTGATGTTGTAATATTGTAAGATCTTCCAGACCATGTATGGATATCAGAGACTGTTCAGCCATTTCTTCTTTAAGTATGGCCCACTTTCTCAGGATGTTGTCTATCACTTGTTTATCTTCAATAAAATTTTCTTCATTGAAGTTGTTATTTATGTCAAAAATAGTCTTAGCATTATTGGCTATGGCTGGGATACCCAAGTCAGTTTCATCTTTCCCTGGGCTTGGTTCCTCTTGCTCTATCAGGTATTTGTAGATTTTGTCTTACTTTATCTTCATTCTCGTTAAGTTCATCATTAGATAGCCTATGATTTCTTTCTATATCTCTGCTAACCGTCACTAGTTTATTAGTATCCAAGTAGCTTCTCTCTGTAGGGTGCTAAGATGGTATATGTTGTTTTCATTGTACCTGTTTATCTAGGACCTAGATTAACAAGGTAATATGTTTCCATGACTTCTTTGTATTCTTCCCATGACCTTTTTTTCTAGCTCCTTTTAGTGGATTTTTGATGTTTGCATCTAGAAGGCCCCTTTGAGCAGTAGGCTCTTCATGGAATTCTTCTTATACATTTGATTCAGGAAAGTTTCATCCAGTAACTGACTTTCCAACCTTATCCTGGTTGCCCAATGAGGGAGGGATCCACACCTTGGCAAATTGCAAGATGTGTGATGCAGGATTAAATTCTTTTGGGTGTCTTTTCCTCAAGAATATTAAAAGGTTGGCTGAGTTTGCCTTCCCAATAGCCTAGTTCCACTCATCCACCTTTGTCATCAATAAAGACATTTCCTCACCATTGGCTTCACTGTTTAGCGCATCAGTTAGGACCCTTTCTGGATATTGACAGCTGGGTAGGCTGTGCCCAGGGATTTGGGTTGAGTTACCCTCTAGCCTTTACCAACCAAGCTGGCTTCTTAAGAGACTGGGTATTTGCTTTAATTTCAGTCTTTCATTTTTCATTTTGTGCATTTATTTTTTCCTCCAGTCATTTTCATTTTTTGCTTTGTATTGCTTTTATATTAGTGTGGTTCTTAATGCTACTTGCATTGCTATTAATATGTGTCCTGTGGGTATGTATGCAATCAAATCTGTATAAGATGACTACTTTTGGGTCTACATGAAAATGGTCACCTTAGATAGGTGGTTGTGTTAGACAATAACTATTAAGTATACAAGGAGTAGTTTGGATAAGCCCAATGACAATTGTTTTAGAGGAGTGGTTATTTAAGTGGTTGTTTAAGTGGTTGTTTAAGTGGCTGCTTAAGTGGTTGTTTAAGTGGCTGCTTAAGTGGTTGTTTAAGTGGCTGCTTAAGTGGCTGTTTAAGTGGCTGCTTAAGTGGTTATTTAAATGGTTGTTTAAGCAGATTTGACTGTGTTTGGTATTGATGTTTTACTTTTCAGTGTTTAGACCACAAAAACAAACATAGTTAATGCAACCAGGCACCAACTCCATTATATGCATTTTTTTACAAAGTAAAAGGAAATGACAACAGAGCTTTTGACTTTTCATGTGCTTTATATTATAATCAATGATAGATATTTATTTTATTTGTAACAAGTGTATACTTCTACACATATATCACAATTATATTTACTAGCATTGGTTGTTCATTTTTAGATATGAAAGATAAGTACAACTTCAAAACTCTTTTTGCTAGGTATTTATGGAATTAAACTATATTGCCACACCTTTGGCTAGTATTTTGGAGAGCAGTTTGGGTTTTTTACAATTATTGCAAAAGTTCATTTCATTTCAGAATTTATTTTATTTTATTTTTTGTCATTGACAGGCATGCATCGATGAAAATTTGGAGATGGTGGAGATGTTGGTGGACTATGGGGGTGACATAGAGGCTAGGGACAATGAAGGCTGGACTTGTCTTCATGCAGCAGCAAGTGCTGGGAATCTAGAAATTGCACAGTAAGTAGTCTTCTCATTTTTGGTGTGTGTGTATGTATGTATGTGTGTGTGTTTGTTTGTTTGTGGGGAGGGGGTATGTATATTTTTTGAAATTGTGAGGTTAAAGAAAAGAACAGCACCAGCATAGGATGAAGAGAAAAGTTCCACTGGTGTTGCAGAGAGTCACTTGTGAGTGAAAGTGAAAAAGACTTTTGATTTAAGTACACCATTGCTTAATTATCTTAAAGTAGTGACAAAATGGAATTCTGCAGGTAATTTTGTGTAATTATGGCAACAGAAAAACTGGAAATGGGCTTTTTTTTGAATACACTGGCCATGTTTATATCACTTGATTTTTAACAGGAAGAGCCCATGATTGCTTTGTTGCTGGGGTGAAAGTATGTGTGCATTTGTGTTATTATGAGTGTGTGTGTGAGAGAGAGACAGAGGCAGAGAGAGGCACAGAGAGAAAGAAAGAAAGAAGAGGAGAGGGAGAGAGGATGAGGTAAATATGAAGTAAAAAAGGAAAGTTTAATAGCTGCATTGGATTTTTATAATTGCCTCACCCTTGTAACAGGACTAATAAATGGCCTGGAAAATAAAAATCTGAAGAAAAAGAAGATATTTGCATTGAAGAGACTAATTTTTATACATGCCCAGAAGCAGTCGAGACTAATAATAATTTAATAGTAGGTATTTTCACAACATAGATTACTGAAAATGAAAGTGAACAAGACTTGAAGCACAAAGCAATTTACCAAAGATATGAAACCTTTTTACCTGCACAAGGCATATACTAGAGAAAAAAAATGATATAAATAGAGTTATAGGGAAGTTAGACAAAGGTACTGGTGTACTCAACCCTCAAAATTGGAGGAAAAATACTGGTGCAACAAAATGCTGAAGCCCCAGAAGCATATATTAATAAAAACAGCATTAATCATGAAGAATACTCCATATTTGATGATAATACAGAGTATGATTAAAATGATGATTTCAGTTTCTTGATGAATGCAATGCAAGAAACTTTACAACAGTAACAACATGGCTGTAGTAGTTTTTCTTATGAAAAATATGAGTGTATATGTCTATATAATATATATACCAGTATTGAAGTAATTATTAGCTATCGACAGTGCTCAATAATATAAGAATCTTAGAGCTATCATATGGTGAACGACAAAAAAATCAAGAAAACGTTGTTAGAACTGTCAGTTTAACGTTTTCACAATCGTCAGCTAAACAATATATATATACAGCTAAACAGACAGACAGACAGACAGATAGATAGATAGATAGATAGATAGATAGATAGATAGATAGATAGATAGATAGATAGATAGATAGATAGATAGAGAGATAATTAGATAGATAGATAGATAGATAGATAGATAGATAGATAGATAGATAATAGATAAATAAATGGACAGATAGATAGATAGATAGATAGATAGATGGATAGATAGATAGATAGATAGATAGATAGATAGATAGATAGATAGATAGATAGATAAATAGATAGATAGATAGATAGATAGATAGATAGATAGATAGATAGATAGATAGATAGATAATAGATACATAGATAGATAGATAGATAGATATATAGATAGATAGATAGATAGATAGATAGATAGATAGATAGATAGATAATAGATAAATAAATGGACAGATAGATAGATAGATAGATAGATAGATGGATAGATAGATAGATAGATAGATAGATAGATAGATAGATAGATAGATAGATAGATAAATAGATAAATAAATGGACAGATAGATAGATAGATAGATAGATAGATAAATAGATAAATAAATGGACAGATAGATAGATAGATAGATAGATAGATAGATGGATAGAGAGACAGATAGATAGATAGATAGATAAATAGATAAATAGATAGATAGATAGATCGATAGATAAATAGATAAATAAATGGACAGATAGATAGATAGATAGATGGATAGAGAGACAGATAGATAAATAGATGGATGGATGGATGGATGGATGGGTGGAAATGATAGTGGAAATGATAGAAAGACGTCCTTGCCATCGAGGTTCGTACTGAAGACATGGTGTAGATTCATGATTTGAAAGGCCAGCTTGTCAATAGCTTAACTTATTGGTTTTAAAACGTAACATACCAGAATAAAATCTTGCGAAACTTATTGGTGAATTATATGGATATTTCATAGTAGCTTGATTAGCATTTAGACGCGAATCATATATTTTCATAACAAGTAAAATTTTATTAGCTTTTAAAATTAAACGGTTTATTTGAACTATTAAATAAGCAAGTGAAGAGGCTAAGACATTAATAAACAAATAATTACTTGAGGAGAAAATAATAAACATGTTAGCAATGGATATCTAAAAAGAACTTTTTTATTTGTGTGTGAAAAGCAATCTCTACACGAATTCAAGGATAGAAAACCCGAAACACGACTTTAAGATTTGTAATATAAGATAGATTTGTAATATAAGAAGTATAATGTGTTGAAAATCTCATTTTACCAAACACACCACTAAGTAATTTTAAGCTGCTCAGAGCAGATGGGAAATGAAAAATATTTATTTCCAGAGAAACATTCCTAAGTTTTATCCTTAATAAACCAGTAAAAAAAAGTGTTTGGTATTAAATTAAGGTGATATCAATAGGGTCAGTACGCGGTGGGTTGCTAGATATAAAGTTTTAGTGAATAGTCGTATTTTTATGGTTTAGGTTTACCACCACAAGTAAAGGTGGTAAATTAATCCTCATAAAAACGTAAAGAAATACAATCAAAGTATCAGTGATTTCATAGTCATTCCGTTCTATACATTATAAAACAAATGGTAGAAGGGAAAGAACGTTTGAGAAATAATAATTTACGTGTATTAGGATGGGTGAAATATATTTTTAAGTTAGTTTTTGAATTGCTGGGAATACAGAACAATTATAAAAGCATTTGGGTTGTTTTATTATTAGCAGACAGTGAAGAAAAA
The DNA here is from genome assembly GCA_003991215.1 of Morbakka virulenta. Lineage (NCBI taxonomy): Eukaryota > Metazoa > Cnidaria > Cubozoa > Carybdeida > Carukiidae > Morbakka > Morbakka virulenta. The sequence goes on from RDPX01000333.1 coordinate 487,716, forward strand.
CTACAAAACATTATGGATACAATGGTAGAAGAAAGCGAGAAGAATGGTTTGGAGATAAACAGAAAGAAGTCATTTGTGATGGTATTTTTAAAAAAGAAGCAGATGAGATGTAAGATCATGTTCAAGGCCCAAGAACTGGAGAAAGTTGAACAATTTGTTTATTTGGGTAGTTTGGTTTCAGCAGACAATAGATCAGAGGTGGAAATAAAGAGAAGAATTGGCATTGCCAAAACAAACTTCAAAAAGTTGGAAAAGGTTCTCCGGTCAAGTAGTGTGACAATCGAAACTTGAATGAGGCTACTTCAATGCTATGTGTGGTCAACTCTACTGTATGGTTGCGAGAGTTGGACTATTACTGAACGTCTGGAAGACAGGATTAAAGCTGTGGAATGTGGTTTCTGAGGAGAATGTTGGGGTATCATGAACAGACAGGATAACCAATGTGGAGGTTCTGCGTTAGGCATGAACTAATAGATGTTTCTTACAGACGATTGTGAACAGGCAAATTTGATTTGTAGGGCATGTGATGAGAAAGGAGAGGCTTGAAGAGGTTGCCTGACTGGCCGTGTAGAAGGAAGAAGATCAAGGGGAAGACAAAAACCTACGTACTGGGCATGATTAGAAAGTGCAACTGGTTGAAGACCCACTGTGCTCATTCAGGGTCTGAAGAACCGCCAAGAGAACGGTGTTATGGCTGCCGCCTACACCAGAATTCTGGCACGGCACCCAGATTGATTGATTGATTGATTGATTGATTATGGAAATGATGTTATAGGAATTAGATGTGATATCATAAAGAAAGTGGAAAATGGAAGATGCACAAAAAATTGTTTGAATCAATGGCTGTTAGGGTTACCACATTTGACAATTGACAAAAAGTCTAGGGGTCGATAAAAAAAAGAGGATTAAAAAATGCCATATGCTTCATACGTTATTATGTTCATTTGTAGCAGCCGTCATTTGTATAAGCATTTAAAAGAGATTGCTTTGCAACATTTTGGTGATTTTCAATATTTTTACTACAATGAAATAAAAACAGAATTTACAACGTCAAAAAATTGATTTCATTATGTAAAGAAATGAATTGTGTAAAAAGTAATTATGCACAGGTTCTTTCATCTGTTTTTTTATCAAGTAAATATCAGTTATCCGATGACAGAACTTATATGTAAGCGTTACGAAGTAAAAACACGACTTAAAAACGAAGACAGAAAACAGCAAACTCGCGTCAAGTATGATTAAAAATTAGTAACGGAATTTGTACTTCAAAAACGCTCGAAGTTTTACAACCGAGAAAAAAATATTTTCGTATTTGACTAAACTGTCTTTCACGACATGATTGAATTTTCATGGAAAAAGCTGAAAAAGGTCAGAAACTTGGGAATTGGCGAAACCCTTGTCTTAATAGTAAAGGAAAGCAAAATCATAATATCTAGCCTGCAAAAGGCTATCCTTGGAACTCCGATGGGTATGCCTTCCATCGGCATTTGGTGTGCTAACACTGTGTAAGTAGTGCTATCACTACTTACCTGTCCAGGTTATTTTACGACTAGATATTTCACGCTTTTCTGACTTCTCAAAAATTTAAAAGTTATTTATATATTGATATATATATATTAAAGGTACACCAAATGGAGCTATAAAATTGTATTAAAACTGTTGTAGAAAAGTAAAAATATATGTCGGCATCGAAATGGATTATTATATGTGGATTAAATCAGTGCCTGTGGCTATTATGTCAATATGCTATATTTCCTGAGCTAATCTCCGATGTTCTCAATGTATGTTGGGATCAATTTATCTAAGCTTGGAAGAAAGGTCGTTGGTCTGTAGGAAGCTGAATCCTACTTGCGGGGTTGGGGGTGAGATGACCAACGTTTGGGACTTAGAGAATGAATAATTCGCTAAAGTGAAAGATGAGATAGCAGAAATGGTCTGGTAAAGGACGAAAGCTGATAGCTGAGATGATATAGCATGTGACCATGATAGGCCTGAGCATTGGTTGGCATCCAGTTCAGTGGACACATTTTTTTCACTTATTTTAATAATTAAAAATCCTTTCCATCTATATTATTAAGTATGCTTGGTAGTACTGTTGCTAATGTTCCGAACAGCATACAGGATGCAGTAACGGTAAATTGTGTGGACTCTTATGGTAAAAAAAGCCCAGTTCTGTAAAACTGGTGATATCATGACTTGATATTGAAATTCGAGTTGAAATAAAAATACGTCTTTTCTGCTTTTAAAATCAACTATTAATCTTGACAACGCAATAAAGGCATATGCAGTAATTTGTTGCTATAGCAATAGCTTGAAGTTTAAAAGCAAATTATTTCTGCTTTTTAGTACAGCTCAATCAACGCAAGGTAGAAATATTAACAATAAGAGAAATTACTAATCTTGCTAGACAACAAGTTGTTTGAGAGGCCTGTGCTGACAAAAAAGTATATTAAGGAATATTTAAATGGCTTTGGAGAATGTCTGTAGCAAATAGGCAAAGGGCTTTGCAGTGAAGTTTATTGCTGTTTAAAGACGTTTGATATAAAATTAAATGCATTGTCTTAACGGACACTGAAAAAATAAAAAGCTGCACAAACAACAAAGTACCTTAGAGCAACATTTTCATTCCTCACAAGTGCTATGTAAACACTATTATGTTAAGCGCAGTAGTTAACGAATAATGCCCAGAAAAAAATATTTTAACGGTTTAAAAAGCTGTTAATACAAATGTTAACGTATTCGTAGTTTCAGTTTTAACTTAGTTTAAGCTCAGTGTCATCTGTCTAAAAATGCCGGAGGCTTTTTTGGACACAAGGAATCAAGGATAGAAGTTATGCTTAACTAACTTGACCGTATCTCTGTATGTGGTATAGTAACTAATTATGTTCTTTGTAAGCCATCATCCCTGCCGTAGGACCGTAACAAAGGAATAAAGATATCAAAAGTAAATACACATGTATGCACATCTGTGTATTAAAATGTTATGGGTGGCACCACGACTACTGCTGTAGGCCGCATTTGCTTGCTCTCTCTCTCTCTCTCTCTCTCTCTCTCTCTCTCTCTCTCTCTCTCTCTCTCACTCTTTCTCTCTCTCTCCCTCCTCTCTCTCTCTCTCTCTCTC
>RDPX01000333.1:515609-590341 GCA_003991215.1 Morbakka virulenta
TCACTCACGCACTCACTCACTCACTCACTCACTTACTTACTCCACCCACTCACTTACTTACTCACCCACTCACTCACTCACTCACTCACTCACTCACTCACTCACTCACTCACTCACTCGGTCACACGCCTGAAACAAGAAGAGAAAGAAAGAAGCACCGTTACTGAACGCGCCAGAGCTTTGAGTTTAGGTAGCCGTGTTTTCCTACCCTAAAATGTATGATATCCATCCATACTTATAAGCAAACATTCCGTTTAAGTCACCACGTTTATCACCTGAGATACATAGCATCATATACATTACCTGTGTTATTTTGTGTTGATTGTCTTTTTTATGTCATTTGTTATTGCAGGACAACATAAACAAAGTGGGAAATGTAAGTTGACGTGATGTATTGTTTTTGTTGTTGTGTTAGTTTCTATGTGTAACGTTACAAATTTTGTGGGTTTTTTTTCTTATAACGTAGACACACGCTTAACGTTTTTGCACATATACAGATGTAGAGTTGAAAATTCTAGACTTGTGACTTAGAGGAAGCCGTGGATATTGAAGCTTTATTGTGTCAATTTTCTGAGCAAGGTTTTCGAGAGATGTCTTTTCCATTATTGGACTCGTGGCACCTGATAATTAGTTACTCGCGAAACGTTGCTCTGAAAAAGCATACGAGACGTAACATGATACATATATAATAGTAGTTATATGGAAGGGATTTTTTTGTTTTATTAGCTACAATTATCTTGTGTAATAATATTTTAAGTGTGCTCTTCATTATTTTGCTTTGCAAGATCTACAAGTTACTCTGTTTCTTTTTGTGATTTTTGGATTGAACATTAGAAAGTTAACATCGCGTTCAATGTAGACTGCTTACGGTTTCTCACCTTCGTACAAACTCCCCACCAAGGCGCTCCATCTCCATTCTGCTCTGGGTTATCTTTTTAACTACGCGGTTAATGACGTATTGTCAGTGGGCCAATATTGACTGACGTAGTAGTTCCGGTAAGGATTGATATGGTCTGGAAGTTTTGACGAAACTTGTCCGTGACAAACCGTTCCATGAAAAATGATTACTAGCCAAGTAATCATCGCGTGCTGTATTCTCGCCCCCGACAGTAGACAACATATCAGTTGTATTTTGCTTATTCAGTTTATTTCGAGAACTACTAAACTAATGAATTAGTTTTCATTCAGTTGGTTCCCGCTAGCCTCCAATTTGACAGACGTAAAGTTTAATATCAGTAAATTTTTTCTTCCTGTCAGGTTCTCTATATATGTGTGTCTTCTTTTCTAATTCTTGCACAATACTTAATATTTCCAGTTTTTACCTTACAAAGAGCCTCTGAAGGAAAAAAATTACCCTATTGTTTTTTATGTACTAATGAGTCACCACACATCAAGGCTAAGAGCCACTTGAGGATGAGGGTTAGTGCTTGTAGGTCTTGTGATGAAGAAGTCCGTTGTGGGTGGGGTGAAAGTAACATAGAATGAAAGCAGTTTGTTGGTTTTGGGGTACTCTTTAGGGTCCCCAAAATGTAACGACGCCAGTTGCACAGGATCCAGAAAAGAAATAAATTTTTCACATACATTAATGACTATAAGGCCCTGTTGCGAGATTTTCAACTTAAGAGGGAAGCTTAAAATTCACTTATCCGTTTTCCAGTATTTCCTCAATATTAAAAATCCATAGGGGAAGGGTTGGTTATTTGTTTATTTATATATTTAATTATTTATTTATCATACCATTTTCATTCATTACTGTTTATTCAGGTTTAAAGCACAAACAGGCAAAAATTGCCAAAATGTACGCGAAAAATCGCCCAAAATCGCTAAACTCGCTGAGCCCTGTAGAAAACTAAAAATTGGCAACAATATTTGACCATATATACAGTGCAGCATAAACAAAGAATAGTTGGATAAACTGTCTTCTCTGTATTATTGAGGCAATGGCCAATTAAACTTTTTTTGAAAATTTTAATCTAGATATTATTTTAAGCTTAAGAAATTGATTTTTTTACATTATTGCTTATTCAGGGACCGCACTGTTCTTAATAAATGATCTGTTTAATAAACACTTTATTTATAACTACACAGATCACAACTTCATATTTAATATGGAATAAAATAAAAGCAAAATTTAAACTAATACTTTAGTAGTTCACAGGGTTGTGTCCGATCCGGTTTACTGCACCCACCCATCCTCTTATGAGCGAGACTAAATAATGCTTGAGAAATTAAATCAGGAATCGGGTGACGACCGGGTATTTTTTAGCCAAATCTTGCTTTGGACTGTAAATTGCCCCCCAAAATGAAAGTGATACTAATATCCCCAATTAGGAAATCGATGGGGGTGTTCAACTTGAGCAAGAAAAAATTTGGGTGTAAGAAATGCTAAAATATAACACCTTGCGACCCTTAACAACTAAATTATATTATGCATATAACTCGTCGCCCTAATGATTTCCATATGAAACTGTACTTGGTTTGAAAATCAAAAAAATATTTGCAGTCAACGGAAAAAAATTGGCATGGTTAACAGGAATCGATGGAGTTCTGCGCTTGACATTTGACACGAGTGTTGATAAACAGAAATCGTAATTGTGGGGATCAATAGCGTTGTGCTTATTGGAATTGCGATGTAACGAAGAGGCTCGTTCGATACCCCCGAGTGGGAAGTTCACAAAAAGAAAAGGCCATTGGTAAGCTTTAAGAAGGGACCAAAATGTCACACTGTCACAACAAAGCTCCTCCAGAGGGCACTGTCTTAGGCTAGGATCTGGGTAAATGACATTAAAAGCAATAAAAAGAATTGTCAACATTAAGAGCTACAGCATGTAGCCAGATACCTAATTATTTACCCAGGATGCTTAGCTCAAATTCAGCATCGCTTTCGTTTTTGCCTTTTATTGATTTAGAACCCCCTCCCCCTACAGACACAGATAAAAACCTCATGCCTAATTTCCTCTCAGCAGATAAGCCCCCAGATGTTTAGAGGACAGTAACATGAGGTAGATGTGAGGCGTGATGCTTACCCCTCACAAAATCTTGTGCAGAATTGAAATTGGCTGTTTAGTTGCTTCGTGTGAATTATTGAAGGAGAATAAAGCAAAAGTGGATTTATCAGAATGATGAAAAATGTTGATTGCGCCTTGTTTATTGAAAAAAATCCCCAGAAAAGATTGCTTTTGACTGGAGGGTGCGGTGTTAGGTTTGCTCCTTCTCTTGTTATTGAAAGTCAATTTCGATGGGTTACTTGTTTTTGTAGCCAACGGCAAGACAATTGCCAGGGATCCATTTTTATGCCATTGATTTTACAGCCAGATGGTGGATGGATAAATTGATGGATGGATGGGATAGATGGAGTAGATGGGATGGGTGGAATGGATGGATAGGTCGATTGATTGATTGATTCATTGATTATTACGATGGATAACATGGGTAGATATGTGTGTGTATTTAAAGAGACCGACATATTCACGATTTATCTTAAAGGGGCTGTGAAGATTTTGGCCTCCGATTTTTAATGTAAAGGTAATATAAGAAAACAAAGTGGCAAGATATTTGAAAGAAACCGGTCAACTCTTCCTCTCTCACATTAAGACTTTGATAAAAGCTTTTCTCATCAGATGTTAGTCTCAGTTGGTAATAAAGCACACACCCAGAGTGTATGGATTACATTTTGAGAAAGTAACATTTTCTGAGCTGTGTATTGTATGGAATTTGTTTTTTCAAGAGTATTTGTTAACTAACATCAGCATTTGACACAAACAGAGAACTTTTAATGTATTGAAAAACTCAAGGCTATTCGACCTTTTAGACTCAAGTTATTTATTACCGGAAGTAATGATTTGCTGCCCCAGGCTAGAACCGCCCTTGTTGTGTCTCGTGACTGTTACACAGGAATGGCTGGTGGTGCGTGCTACTAAAATCGCTGTTATCTTAGTAGTGGAACAGTGTGCTGCATCCATTCAAACAGCTTGAGTTTTTAAACCTTCGTTGATGTTGGTGAAGAAAATACTTTTGCACCAACCACAGAGCCTTTTAGCATAAAACCTTTGCTAATCTTAATTTACATTAATGTTCCGTTATTACAGTGTAGATCAGCACTCTTGTTTATATAATTTAATCTTTACTAGCTTGACTGTTCTTATGGTTATTCATATTGTTATTAGACATTCTTTGGGGTTTTTTTGTATATATTTTAAAGTGCAACAAGCCGATTACTGGGTACTCACTATTTAGTGCTACTGTATATAAATCAGATATATGTGTTTACGTGGTTAACTACTTGAAAAATGCTAATGGGCCAATCCGAGGTTATAAAGCTGAAAATTTTGGCCCAAAGGTTGCAAGGTTGGTCAATTGAATGCTGCATGTTAATAAGATGGTACTTGCTAGCCCTTAATGACATGGGGGTGAGCTGTTTAAATATTTTGATACCACTTGGTATTACCGCAGCCGCGACGTGTTGGAGAACATTCATTTTTAGTCACTTCCTTTTATTGACGGGAAGACTTATTCCAGTTTCATCTATATCCTGTAACAGAAAAAAACCGTTGTTATAGCTGCTTCTGTTCTCCACTGCTGCACATCCTTTTTAGTCGTATCAAAATTTCTATGCAGAAGCGGGACTACAAAATGAGGCATTATTGCACATCTTTGTTGGTACATAACGATCTGACGTCATGCAACTCTGCCAGAATGGCTCTTTGTTTTGATTTCTATTGTGCCACAATTGATATAAAAGGTGGCGCCATGAGCCATTGTATGATCCTGCTGGGTCAGCTGAATATGATAAATAAAAGAATTGGCGAGAACATAGGCGTTTTAACGTTGATCAGACATATCTTGTTGGCTGTGGTTAGCAACAATGCGAGCTAAAACGCTAAGGCTTAGTTATATCTTTAAGCTCCGTTGTAGATAAGCGGCAATAATAACTTTTCGGACCACGTCACACAGACGGCAATTAATGTATTAAGGCATCGTCGTGTTTGTCTGATTCCTGTAATTTTAGATGTTGGCATTCAAGCTAAGCTGCAAAAAGGTCAGACGAACTCTGGTTTAAAAAAATGAATTTTATTCAGAGCTACTAAAAAGAAATTTTTGTTTTAATCGTTAGAGATTTAAGTTTTGAACCTATTAAAAGATGTAATTTTTGCAGAAAAGCAATTAATAGAGCACTTGATATTTCTGGCCAGTCGTTTTTTTTTAAGAGGAAGTAAGTAATGCGATAAGGCAGCACAGACGTGAAGAGATGCTATAACTGAAACAAAATATGAGAAACAAGAAGAAGAAGACCAAGGAGGCGCTACATGGAACTAATAAAAGAGAATATGAGGGGGATAGGAGTGAGAAGGGAAGATGCTATTGACCGCAGCAAATGGAGGGGTATGATCCGCTGTGGCGACCCCCAACAGAGACCAGCCGAAAGATAAAGAAGAAGAAGCAAAATATAGGAAAGAAAAATAGTTCTTTTGGTTGCAGGAAGTGTTTACAGTAAGAATAGCGACAAAAAAAATGTGATTTGAGATCCATGTTTTTGTTAACCAGAGGTATACTTGAGGAATGACGCTACAATGCCATTTCACCAGGCAATGATGAGAGAGTGAGGTGAGAACGCTTGGGTGGATTACTTGGGGTTGAAGATTTTATTTGCTGGAAATGCACCTCGGTTTTTGTCACCATGTACATTGGTTTGGATTTCCATATCACCTGTCAGATGGAAATATCTATATTTTAGAATGAGGTATAGTTACTTGGGAATGAAAGCCTTCTAACAAAATGCAAAGCATATCATTGCACCTTTGGTCTAAAGAATAAGTAACTGGATATTTAGACTAGTGAAAGATATTGAAAGTTCCTATGGCCATATTTTTGTACCCTGTTAATTCAGAACTTAGAGTAACTTTAAATTTTGTTGTTTTTTGCAGACGAAGATAATTGAAAGTGGAAAAGGACCTCCTCCCATGAAACGAAGGTGCGAACACTTGAAAACTTTGATTTATTTTATTTCGTGGTAGAATGCCCCTTACCCCTATTCCGGCAAACTCAGCAGTGTGCTAGCTTTAGGTAATGTACGTGAAGAGTGACAGAGTCTTACTTCTGATGTATCATTGTCCAGAAGTATAACCTTCCAAGACAGGCACTGGGTCTCACGGTCGAAATACTTTGTCTACAAGTAACACAGCCATAATAGTTGATAGTCATAGGTCAGCATAATTTGGAGCAAATCCCAAATAACAATAATAGACATTGGAATATTATTAATGATGAAACCCTTCAGCAGAATATGTTAATCGGACTTGCATCTTTCTCTTAATGTATCAGTTACGCCAAATAAATTGTAAACAGTTAACTACATAAATTGGTTTTAATTAATATCATGACTTGCTTACATGAGATATGCTTTCAGCCCAAGTAAGACAAATATAACATGTCAGAAATATGGATTAAAAGACAGTGATATGAGTTTTTTACAACAAGGATATCTGATAACATCATTTGGATAGTTCCCTTTACCCCAATATCTGTGAAGTAATTTACAAAAGTATTGGCATAGCACCCAGTAGTCACCGTACTACGACCAGCACCATCCTGTAAGCCAACCTTCCTTGCTGCAACCAGCACCTGGGCAGCACCCACCACCTTGTATATCACAAGATCTTCCAACTTCTGCTGTCATGTACTGCTCACCATTTGATGAGACCCACCATTTTTGATCAACCAATTTTTCTGGGCTAGCTGTTCAGGTGTCACTGGAATTGTATTTGACCCCCACTACTAGAGTTTCTGATTTTGCCTTTCAGTTGATTTTCAGAATTGCAGGATCAAAACAGTTGTCATTGTGTTAATCAATATTTTGTTCAGAATATTGGGGGTATAATAATAAAGGTATCCTTAGATTTATAAACTTCATTAAAATGTGAAAATGAGATTTAAATAGTCAGTCATTCCCATTTAATATTCTACAATGGATTTAATTGTTAAGTAAGAAAGTAAATATTCTCAACTGTTTTTTTTCCCTTTGAGACTTCATTAAAATCGGTTTGCCATGAAGTACGTATTACCAAAAGGGAATCGGTCTTGTTTCTGACGTCACAATGACGTAATGTTAAATTTCAATGAGGATGTCATTTATGCAAACATCGTAGGGCATGAGATTCATTTACTATTTCCTTCACTTGCTTTGTGAAAGAATATTGTAAGAACACAGTCAGGAACATTGGCTCTCCTGCCACTCATCAACCCCCGTCCACCTAGATAAACCGTTTGGAAGGCAATCAGCATCCCCAGTGTGTTGGTCAATGTATGTACGTGTTGGTCTTCCAGACAAAGAAGTACCGTAACCATTATTTATTGTTAAGTACATCCTGTGACGTTTTTGTATCGGCTCCATTTAATGATACTTCTAGTCATTTTGTGAGTTTTATTTCTCAGAAGACTGCTTTACCCACATTTCCAAGAAACACAGCTGATGTGGTAGTAACTTTTTAGTAGCTGATGACTCAGAATTTTGGGGTAAAGTCGTTTCAAATTTCTGCTCTGCAAATGTAGATTATGTCTGTTAGTATTGTTATTTGTTTTGGTAGGACTTTTTGTTGCCCATTTTAAGAATGGTAGATGGGGTAAGTACAGAAATCTTGGGCCAGCCTCTGTTTACATGTCACTTTGACAATGCACCCCCATACCGTTGCACCGAGTGCACTTTGCATAGTTTGAAGAAAGTGCCGTAGCTTTTTTGCAAAGTAGATGTCAATAATTTCTGTTAAGATCATTGTAAGGATAAGGGTTATTATGTTATATGTAAGCACTAATATATTTGCACACATTTAACACTGATTATTCACATGCTGCCGCAGGACAGCATTCTTTCTGACATCATTAACTTTTATCCAGCACAGTAATTATATGTTGACGCACGTAGGATATGAAGGGTTTATACATTATGTGTTGTGTAATGAAATCAAGCAATGGAGCAAGTAGCAGTTGTGATTTCTGAATTGTAGTTTGAGCAGGGTTATAACTGACGTGTTTCCCCAACAACGACTATTACATTTGGTCTAAAGGCGATGGCCGCAATATGATATAATGCTGGTGATTGTCAAATTGTTTAAAGGAAGGCAATTCTTTTGCTGGGCTGTAGAAGTGCAGCCTTTATATCCAAGGCATAGTGTTACTGTTTGCAGTCCCGTTATGTACAACGAACATTGGTGTGTATGATGAAAACAATACAGCACAGCTCATGAAATAGCCATTGTTATGATACCAGAAGTATATTTTGTCTGCCAGTGAACTGCGTCCAGGTATCCTGTTATGCGGCCGGTCACATTTCCCGGGGAGTCTAACTACTAAAGAATTAAACATGCCGTTATTTTTCGTGACTTTGATTTCCATATAATGTTGGAAGTGTACCGTACCGTCTCTTGAGATGTCTGAACAACCAAAGGATGCGTACTCGTTTATATATATATATATATATGACTATGGACAGAAAATGAACACAAACACAAGCTGAAGCGGTACTGTACAGTCGCGTAGGCAAAATATTTACAGTCAGCTCATTTAACACTTTACTAACACCTTGCACTAACACCTTACGCTAACACCTTGCATTAACACTTTACACTAACATCTTACACTATCATATTGCACTAACACCTAACATCTTTTTTTATTTTGTAATTGTAGAAATGGTTATCCTCGGTGACCATTTGTGTTTTTTTAATCAGTGTTTTTTGTCTCACTTGTGTACTATTGTAGCGTGTAGGGGTTTTCCAGTTACCACAGCCAGAAATACGTAGTGTGTAGGTCATGTAAACATTTCGTGGATAGTAGATGCGTTATTGCTGTATTGTTGTTTTCTTGAATTTATTGTTTGTATTGCCACTGTGGGTTGTTTTTGTGGGTTTTTTTAAAAATTGGAACATTGCAGTTATTTACTTCCACAGGCAGGAAGGATATTTGTCGGGTCCAGAGCGGGAAAGTTACCATTCCTTTTACGCATCGCGTTTGATATTTCCCGTGCCAGAAATACAGTTGTGAACTGCGTATACGTTAAGCTGATAAAACGACCATGACATTATTAACGGTTCATATATTTCAGCAGTAATCACAGAATCGTATATATGTTTGAATTTCTGAGCTACGTTTTGAAGGGAAAGCCTCGTTGTGTACAGCTGAACGCGAGTACTAACTGTTTCAACGCGGTTCTTTTAAACGATAGAACGCGTTCAGAGATTTTTAGCTTGAATTCCCGCTCAATAAGTCATTTTTTTGCATTGGAAGTGCATAACACTTGGATGTGGATAGGATTCGAAGCGAGATTGCTACCCCTACACCCTCGACTTAAGTTCTTTGTGAAGAAAAAGCAGTTCACTGTATTGTCGCAAACATGCCAAGTAGCTGAAATTGGACAGTGACAGATTTGGTAAAAACCGACATGGCAAATATAATGATATGGAGAAATTTTACATTTCCCTTGCAGAATTGGGCGGTACACGTTACTTGATTCCATATACTAGTTTTCTTTCATTGAGCTAAAAAGCCAAGTACTTACTTTTACAGGCACTTCCACGAACTGCAATATTTAGCTTGTCTGCATTTAGAGTTGACTTGTAGTTTGTGTTTTTATGTGTTGTTACATATTTGTTTGATCATTTCATGTTTTGTATTTTGCTGATGTTGTTCTTGTGGTTACTTTTTTTGACTAACGTATTATTATTACGGAAGGCAGTTCATCAAAACAAATTTTGAAACATTGGATTGCGTCCGAAAACTCATTGAAAAGCGGAAGTGACTGGTAGCGACCTGAACATAAATTCGAAAACAAAATATCACCAAATGTACCATTAAGCCTTTCACATTAATACATCTTCCGCTTTGAGGTAAAGGCCACTTGAGACTTGGTAATACCACAAGGCGTTCGAATATCCTGTTGGTACTGTATTGTTTGCACCAGATTTCGAATCCCTATTATCACATGGACAGACGAAACCTGAAGCGTTCGATAATTTTGGCGGCAAATTCTTGCCTACAGATCCATGTTCATCCACCCAATTGAAATTGATCTTGAGTAGATTTAAACTCTTGTGTTACAGTGCCCCAGAATGATATTCGAACGTACGCATTTGTGCCATTAGTCAACGAGGTACGATGTTTCTTTTTGTTTTGATGGACTGTTGTGTGTACATTTTAAGGGGAAACTGTTTATTCGCGCATAGTATGCTTTCTGCTCGTTATTTTTAGGTATTTTTGTCGTATTCTTATTTGATGTTTTTCTCTCTTTCGCCTATTTTATTCTCTTTTGGGTTTGGTGACCGTGCTCCCTTGTGCCTTAACATTTCTAGAGGCGTACCAGACATAAACGACAATAACGACCTCAGGTGAGAATAGGCGTTAATTGATATTACCACCTATTGTAGTGTTGGGTGCGGGCAACGATGGTGTTTAAAGAAAGAAAACGCGTTTTTATTGCGACGCACTACAGATACATGTAAATACACCCAGCCCCTCGATTCCCTCGAAACACTATGAGCACAGAACATTGCATTTTAAGTACATCAATAGAATTGTAACACAAGTGAATTTGTGATGGGATTGCTTGACAATTGCACTCATTTATTTAAGGAAACATGGAACAGAAGGTTTTCAGTCAATGAGCTCATCAGATATCTTATTGTGAAGACCAGTGTGGATGTTGTAATGAAGTAGACAGAATCATTTGCTATGTAGTGTACATATCGTTTGTTAGTATGTTACTGATTGTTGATTGTTTGTTTGTGGTAGGCTTTTTGCCATGTGATTGCTTGATAAGGTACCAAGATGTTAATATATAAACTGGTTTCCAAAACTAAACAAATACTTAACAATTGGCATATCCAAAGGATGAATTCAGTATCAATATGTTAATACACTAATGATGGCATTCACTTTTACCAAGATGAACACTGAGAATTTGTATTTCATTGACATCGCGTTTTAGTGTTTTTCCAGTGTTTCGAATACCGATGCAATCAAAAACCGTAGGAATTCATCATAGATTTTTGTAATTGCAGTTAATGTGTGCACAATTTAGCACAACGATACTAAGCACTTTAAAATTTGCTCTCTGGTGAGCGTGCAAAATCGTTTGTTATAGATCCACTGCGGCAACTTACCGCGGAATAAAAGCCCAAATTTTATCCACAGTTTATCCTGTAACAACTTGAAATCTGACTATTATGTTACTTATATTTTGTGTGTGGTTTGATAAATTAAATTCTTTTATAATCTTGTTCATTAAAGTGAAGAAACTATATTAGCGTTTGGAAATGAATCTGCTTTGATTTTTAGCCTAACCTTAAACTGTTCAAAGATACTTGCCAGAAAAATTTTAGATATAGTATTGTTTCATTGACATAAATTTTCGATGATTAATTTTACAAAAAGTTTATCTGTTATTAAAAGCAAAATGACCAAGTGGGGTAACCTGCGATGGCTGGTAGTGCATGAAAACTATTTTCTTGAATTCTGAAATAGGAGATCTTCTGTATAAATTGTCACATAAGATGACAAAATTAAGGGAACAACAGCTCTTCCAATTGGGGTGAATTCTCGACAGTGGCGCCCGTAGTGTGGACCTGCCAGACAAGAGAAATAGATAACTACATATAAGACAACAAATAATACAGGATGTAGTTGGGCAGTTACTGTTTTTGAATCTGTTTAACAACATCCAACTTTTAACAGTAAATACCACAACAATTTTAAACACAAGAAATGCATCCATTCATTCATTCAGTGTCGTATGTTGTGGGTTGACGCGCGTTTCCAGCACATGTTCCCTTCCCAATTCCTTCGGAATATATCAACTCTCTTTCCATTGTTACTGATCCACTTTGCCCTATGACTTTCTGTCCTGTCTGAAGCTTCGGATATTGTAAAGTTTATTTCGCCTTACAACCTAGCAGGAAATCGAAGAGAAAGCGCCGTATTTATCTGTAGTATTTGTTGGCACCGTGTCAAAGGAATATTATGTGAAACTATGTTATGTGAAAGTGTACTGCTGTTTTTCTGCACAATACGTAACCTGGTGTTGAATACATTGTGCTGTCTAAGTTCTGAAACTGATGATCATGCTCAGTATTGAATAGTGAAGCGATAGAACTGGCGATTTCTATAAATTGTTTTTATGTGATGTTAATGTCGAAGTCGTGGTGTTTACTTTGAAAACAAATATTTGGAAGTTACAGAGGCTTTTATACATTCGAGGGTGAGGTGCACCATGTGGCTTCCAAGAAAACTTGACATCTCACCAAATTGTGAAGTTCACGTGTAAAATTTTGTTGACTGTTGTAAGTTATACAAAGGTACACTTTTTCGGTGAATTACGTCGCTGCATCGTGCTTATGTAATGTCGTTTTCAGACTGTTTATTTCTCTCTTTTTATTTATTTTGCTTTATAATTTTTTCTTTTTTTGTTATTGTTATGTTTTTAGTTTTGCATCGTTTTTAAGCAACTGTGACAAACACAAAAGGATTTTATCACCAGGACATAACCGCATTAATTCTCAGCGTTGTAGTTTAGTAACTAATTGGTGAAAGGTGACTGTCTTGAAACACCTCACGACTCTGAAAGGACTGCATACATCGTGTAGTTCCTTTCAAGTAGTTTAGTTTAGGTAAACACGTTTCTGAAATAGTGATGTAAGGGTGCTTTTACCAATGATTTAAAGATAAGAACCCTTGAGGTGGAAACCAAATGTGATTTGCACTGGTTTACTCTACTCTTGCATGGAATAAACTTCATAAAAACATCCCCAGATTCACCTTCCAGAATGGAGGACATTGAAGGTCGATTTACGTATGTATCAGTCATTACACTGTTACCCGTTATGAAGAACCGTTCGCTTCATCTATTGGTATCTAGGTTCCATGTTAGAACATTAAACTTTAAGCCACGGAATGAAAAGTATCGGTGCACGTTGCCACTCTTATTGCTATTGGCGCTTTCAGAGCCAGATATTTTAAGCGTATCTCCCTGCCCTTTGCCTTGCGAATTTTGTCTGTTTTGCAACCAGGAATAAAAGGAAAGATACTTAGCATAGTCATGCATAAATCTGAAAATATTGCTTTTTTTTGAAATGTGGGGTTAAGATTTACCTGAACTTGACTTCTAATTTTTTTCCTCGAAGGCTATATTAATAAGCAAGAAGAGAAGAGGTCAAAGAAACAAGAAATTTCGTACACCCCCTCCCAAAAAGTGCACCAAATTGTTGTTTTTCAAACTCAAAAAAATAAATGCTTGAACTTTGCAAATTTCTTAAAACGTGCCGTATTTCTACCCCCTTCAACAAGACTACTTGGGTACATTTTCATTGCTCTTGGAAGTGGTAAAAGAGTTATTTGGTGGCTGGAACAGATCAGACCGAAAAACAATAAGAACAAGAGAAAATAATTTTTTCAAATCTGACCAAAATTGCTTCTCTTTTGTTCGCAAGAAAGTAAATTTTGAACTGTATTTTATGCTACCTACAAGATAAAGCAATCTCCTCTTGCTTTTTTCTTGGCTTTCCGGCTATTTATTCTTGTGAAATGCGACGGAATCAGTATTGTGTAAGTTTCTTGAATACAATAGCATCTGCAGTAAACTGAATAGCCCTAAACTGGCCTTTTCATTCATGATAATGGTACGCTTGTTTCATTCCCATTACATTCGCGTTTAATGTTAGAAAGCCCCATTCCCAGTCCTATGATTCTTAGCATATTGTACACGACGGCTTCCAACTTAAACTTTGATTACAATCAAAAGATCTTACTGTTCGTATACCTATGTTCATCCTCCATCCCACCCACATTTCTGTATGCCTGTCTTTCTCTCAGTTTATCCATCAATCTATCCACCAATATATATATCTGTATCTGTATAGGGTTGTAGGCTTACTGCTTAATTTTTCGTATGGCTGGCTAGTAAGTGAAGAGAGAAGTTGTGTTGTTGAGATTCTTTTTTATCACATAGGATAAGTTCATTTCCGTAGCCATTCTTTTTCCCTTACCTTTATAGCTGGGCTTTGTATGTACTAAGTAAATAAACAATTTCGCAGTCAAGAAAAAAGCTTTCTCTTTCTTAAACCGCACAAGATCGTAAGCTTTAAAACGGAGGTGTACAATAATTTTTTAATTTAGGGAAATGAAATTGATACCGAGTTTCAAAAACTCGTTATTCCTCGTGATGGTTTTTCATGGAAACAACAGATAGCATGAAACATTTTGGCAGTTGCATTTAGATAAGAAGCAACACTAACCCTAAACAGTGGTTAATTTCACTCGATAAGTTTTTAATAGTTGAATATTCGTTACTCGAAGTGTTTTTATTGTATCTTAATATATTGTTTTTAATATGTTTTAGGAGTTCTGTCACCCGGATATCTGGTAAAGATAAAGTTGTAGGAATAACAGACAAACAGCAAGAAAGAAAAGCCCTGGGAGCACTTCAAGATAATGCTAATAAACCTCTTACTTCAGCCCTTAAAGGTGGGCGGGAGAAAGCCGCTAATAATAAAACGAATGACGTGAACATAAAAAAGAAGCAAGAATCAGAGTCCGAGAGTGAAAGTTCAGAAAGTGAAGATGAAGGATCAGATACTGAAAATCACCCGGCTCCAACACGCCCGTCTGTAATATCAGTGCCGCTTCGCCCGGCAACTTCAACGCGAGGAAGTGCGTCAACAGCGGAAAAAACCTCGCCACTGCGACCGAATACTTTGTCAGGTGTCGCTAGTATGCCTTTAAGACCTTCTAGTATTGCTAGCAGAGGTACAGAAAACAGTAACGAGAAGAAGGAGGAAGCAAAAACGGAGTTGATATCATCGCGCATTTCAAGCCGATCTTGGCGACGTGGTGGTGACGATGATAAAGAGTCTCCTTCAATAGAAACTACTAGATCTGAAAAAACAGGTGAAATAACAATGCGTCTAGGAGGCCTCAGGCCTGGTTCCAAAGTAGAAGATGTAAAAGAAGAGAGGAAAGATGATTTTAGATCTCGATTTAATATTCCTCGGCCTGGGTCGACACGGAATGAAGAAAAGGCGGATGATAAGCGGCAGACAGGATCAAAAGCAGACGAGCTTCGTTCTCGGTTTAATATTCCACGACCAGGGGATTCGTCAACGGGAAGTTCATGGAGTAGATCTCGAGTCACTTCCGATTCAATAGATGACTATGGCTCTAAAAGACAGGAGTCTAGGTTTTCGAGGAAAGATGATGATAGTGAGAAGAAAGAGGACACTGCAAATTCGGAAGAGGTAAGATATTTGATTTTTAGAGATCTTCGCTTGAATGCACACACAAGCTCAGATTCTCCCACCCAGAAATTGTCAGTGTTAGTCGCGCGTGCAGATATATTTTCTAGCATTGAGTACAAATTATGTCGTGAGCTAGTATTAATTGCGGCGTGCAGATACAGTTACTTGCAGTATTTATCACACACACTCATATTTATATCATAAATTGCCAGTGGCATAATGTGATTTGGAAGATATAGTAATTTTGACTGGTATCGGAACATTTCACGAGTTTTTAATAATGGTCTTCATGAATGATATTTCCTCTGTTTTTGTTATTTGTATTAATTTTAAAAGATTGTCGAAGTCATCCAGTTCTGGGCCAGTATTGATATTTGTAAAGGAATTAATTACCAACATAACAGATGGTACCGAAAACACCACCCTTGATTAAAAAGCCATTGGAAATGGCCAATGAAAAGTAAGTTAAAGAGAATGGATTTGGTATCTGCTTGCTACATTGGTTGGGGACTCTAGTCCCCATGCACCCACCCCTGGGTTTTGTGGTAATACTCAGCTGTCAAATATACATCGCAGACTAAAAGCTTGAACAGATTTTCCCATTTGTTGCCAAATTTTGCCAAATTTTGAAAAGTATTATTGGTCTGGAGATATCGGTTGCAAGCGCACGTGCAAGTGATTTGTCCACTGGCGTATTGAGACAAGACACACTTAGGAATTCACCGCTAATTGCTGTTGTGACAAAGAATGTGACCTAGTTTACCAGCAGAGAGTTTCCTGCCCCAGTAAATATGATTTCAGTGTACTGACTGGAAACCTTAAACAGGTTTTCACAGGTAAAAATTGTTCTCGTCTCTGAGCATGGGAACTTTAGATATTACTCTGCGTAACTATTATCTGCATGAATACGAAACATTACTTTTCTTTGAGTTCCATGTTATTATGTGTTGATTGATTTTATGTTGGAGATGTGAAAAGGAAAAACTAAAGGAGGCTGTTATATTGGTATGGTCTTGTGTTAATGCGTAGTGGAAACAATCTTCAACCGATTTTCTTCTTGTACACAATGGGTATATAACTCGTCCGACTTTTTCTATTACGGAATTGTAATAAGATACTATTGGCGTAGTACGAAGTCAGCCTTACGTTCAGATACCGTTTCTTGGTAATATTTGATCTAAGATCGGTTTCATAAAAAAGTGTTGTCATGGACAGCGAATCTTAAAGATTCTTGTGGTGATGGAAGATGATAGAAGCATTGGTGTTCTACACAAATGCTGCATGGTTAATCAGGAACGGTCATAAAATGCATTTTTCTGAAAACGTTTCAATCTCTCCATGAAGCTGATAGCTTTGTAGATAGCGACATGCGTCTTCAGATTAAGATGGAATTTTGAAAGGAAACGCATTTTATACGGCTACGTTATGAGTAATAACCAAACCATTTGAAACCCTGGCGCCAATCCATAATGCATCTGGAGACGTTTTTGTCTTCTGAACACTTTCGAAGGGTATTTTAAACCCGTCCCATGCCTTTTGAAATTTCCAGGTGCCTCCATGAATCGTTGTTGGCTTCAGGGACATCTATTTATGCTAGTACTGGTCAGGATGCGAATTTTTTTAGGCACCGTATATGAAGCAGAAACGAGTTTGTGTTTGAGTTTTAGGGGCTCGAGATTGGCTAAGAAAATAAGGTAGTAGTATTTCATGTGCAGGCTGCGTTCTTCGGCCAATAAACCATATACCATACCAAGGCTCGACTGCTTTTGAGCGTAACTGAAATCATAAATGTATGTAGAAGAACAATAAACGTTGATGCTGATTTTCAAAAGAACTACTTATAATTTTATTTAATATATATATATATATATATGGCAGTAGTATAGTTATAAGTATCTTGACTTTTGTATTAAAATCTGTGACCCAATTGACATAATTCCGAGAGGATGATCGAAACCGTTACAGACATGTGGCATTTAATCAGCAATCATAGCCACCAATTCTTCTTTGTCTTTCTCTTCGCCGTGTTCTTTTTACATCTTTTTCTTTCTTTTTCTTGGTTTTACAAAGTTGAAAAACATTTACCAATTAGCAATATTGCATTTGGGCGCATTTTAAAACCCCTTTTGTAGCATGAAGTTTGATTAATTCTAATATTTACGAAGTATATGATTACTTATTCTCTATATATAATTAAAAACTAGTTAAATTTTTAGTAAAAGTATAATATGTTCAATTATTTATTCA
The DNA here is from genome assembly GCA_003991215.1 of Morbakka virulenta. Lineage (NCBI taxonomy): Eukaryota > Metazoa > Cnidaria > Cubozoa > Carybdeida > Carukiidae > Morbakka > Morbakka virulenta. The sequence goes on from RDPX01000333.1 coordinate 533,132, forward strand.
GCTAAATAATTAGGGGTTATTATTTGTTACTGAATCAGTGACGACTTGGCTTTTGTAGACTTTTATACTCGTTATTTAGTAATAAATTTTGGGACAAAAATTTAACAGCAATTAAATTAAGTATTGTCATACAATACATGTATGCTTTACATTGTACATTATTTTCCCAACGATCTGCAATGTGCCTTCTACCTGAAAGCCGTTTTTCCTATCAATTGCTGATTTCCTTATCTGCAGAAATAAACAATCGACGGACTAACAGTAGTTCTTTGTTAATGAGTTGGTTTTTTATGCTTTGGTATATACGGGTTAGCCTCGCTTTCTTAGTTGTCGTCTTCGGCAGGGAACAGTTTTAATGACTCCACATCTATAAGCAAGACAATTTTTGGGGTTTTGGTTTTAAGAGGGTTTCTCATACGCCGGAGGGCGCCCATTAGCATCCCTGCCATTGTATCCTTGCCATTGCTTTTGTGTCCCTGCCGTTGTGACCTTGTCGTTGTACCCTTGTTGTTGTGCTCATGGCGTGGTGCCAGTGTCTCGTGTCAATGTCGTGGTGTTTTTGTCATGGTGTTCATGCTGTGTTGTCCAGAGGGTCAAATAGCTAGCTAGATCCAGTTTGTCTTTGAAAGGATGCCCATTAAATTGCATTGATAAAGATTGGTATTGCAGTACATAAACTGGAGCCATTAATTAGAAGGAAAAGAAACACTCTTCCCGTATAAAAAATCAGCACCATCTCAAAAGGTACCACGTCGTTAAGCAGCCAGAAAACATGGCTGTGTAAAAGCCGGATGTTAGTTGCAGACAGCTATTATTATGGGAACAATATATGACTGAATTAAGACACGGGGAAAAGTTGAGACGTCGCAACTAAAGGCCAAAACAGGAAGAATTATAAGCGCCCTTGCAAATAAATGGATTGTTTTGTGGAACATTACCTAATTTTGAAAAAAATACCAGACTCTATCCGAAACCGAAGTAAATACAATACCAGAGCAAGGTGCCCTGTATGGTATCAACATTTAGCCATATGGGGACGAACCTGATGATAAACTGTGGACTAAGTGAGAGGTATATTACAATGGATTATACAATGTGGGTACAAGAAATTTTAAAAGTTCTACATGACTTGATGAAACACACGGAAGGAAGAGGAGGTAGCTCAAAACTTCTCGACACCGACACAGTCAGCCTGTGTAACAACAAAGGGTACGGCAGGTATTGTAGCTTGGTATCATTTGAGGGTAATAGCAACAAGCCTTATCCAGACCACTGTTCTCCGGATTACAGTGTATGCATAACACATTTACACGGGCTACGATGCACCATCAATTCACGAAGGTGTGGTATCCACACGATCTTTTCCCTTAGTCAGTGGGTTGAAAAATGCGCGGAATGACTTGAACAGTGCTATATTGCCTTCAAAGATTTAACAAAGGCCACTAAACCTGGTCAACAGGGATGGTTTATTCAAAGTACAAAACCGAATATGATGTCCACAAAGTATGGTCAGCACAGGGTTAATTTTATGTTAAAGGGCCTTCAGAAGTCGTTCACTTAACCACCGAATCAGGTGAAAAACTACTCAGTCCTTCGAAACTCAAAGCCAGAACCAAGATAGGCAATGTTTTAATTTAAGGGCTATTTTTTCCCCGTTGACACTGCTTTAGTTACATGTGATAAACAAGACCTCCAATGTCCGATCATTGAACCATCATACCTGCCACAAGTATTAGTTAACAGTTAGCATCAAGAAGACCACAAAGTTATGCCAGTTTACATCAGCATAACCCAAAATTTATGCTGGCAACTCTCAAATGGACGTTTTTGAACATGCACCTGGCTTGCCTCACCAGTGACCAGAAGCACAACCTTTGATGCGGAAATACACATGAGAATCGTCAACCCCACCCTGCCATTTGTCTCCTCAGCAAACGTGCTGGAATTGAAAAAATGGACAGTTAAGAAGATCAGTGTACGGATCGTGGGTCATTTCAATCCCACAGCATCAGGGAGTGTTCATCTATCTACACTAGACATGGTAAGCAAGTAAAAGCTTCCGTTTGCGCTGTAAAAAATATTGAGTATACCTTGGAAAGAAAACGTATCAATAACGCTATTTTAGAAGTAGCCAAATTGCCCAGTTTATACAACGAAAGTTATGCTGGACAGGTCACATACGTTGTGTGTATGGTGGATTGCATCCCAGAGTCATACTGTTTGCACATTTGAAATGGTAAAAAACTTGGCCCCTGTTCAAGGGGTCAAGATATCTGCAAGAGAGGATTAATCTTATTTTGGGGATAATTTAGCCACAAACAGTTCACTGGAAAGTTGCCACCAAGAATGGCGTTGTATATGATGGTATGATGAAAAAGGGAAATTCAGGAAGCGGAAAAGCGGGAGAATTGTAATGCCGAAGCAAGCACGTACACATCATCTTTAAATTGCTGCAATGAATTTAGTTCAACTTTGCACTGTAGTCAACACCAGGGCTGTTAGTATTGCATTTTTACTGCAGCGAGGACTGTTGTACAACCTCACGAAATATTTAAACCCGTGAAAATCCTGTGACTTCAAATCTTTGGGGAAAAGAGATCGAAAGGTGGCTGTATTCTAGGCGTAATTGTCACCCAGACGTAGGCTTAGGAAAAACACTGGGTCGGACAATAAAAATCTTTCTTTCGATTGTTGATCTCCTTTCTTGCTGAAACTTGTGACAAAACAAGCCGACTTAAATTTTGTTTTAATTTTTTCCACTGAAAAGTTTCATAAAACTTTCAAAATGTTGTGCATGCATTGAAACTGAATTTCGAGTGAGTTACACTTTGGTACTTGTATTTTTTTCACACGGAATCATGATGTTAGCTAACTGGCAGCTTTTTTATTTTGAAAATATGGCGTATCGATTTGTTCTTGATTTCAATACTTTTTTTGAGAATGAGTCGCATTAATAATTAAACGCTTTTTCGTCACCTGCGTTCGATGATTTGACGTTGCTCGTGTCGAATTTAAATCATTAGTTTCTTTAAAGATGAACGTGGACTTCTTTTCTCTGTGGGAAGATTATGTTGTTCGTCTCTGGGATCTAGTGTTACTGTATCACTAGTATGCTAAACTAATATTTTGGTATCTGTTATGAATACATTAGTTTTTGGGGTTTTTTATTATTTTTTTTAGTGTAATTTCATGGATCCCACTATAATAATCTATGNATCGTTGATGGTACGTGTATGAATGGATGTGAATGGATGTGAAGTGCTTGAGAAAAATGGTTGCAGACTGAAAATTTTTCCACCCTTGTAAAAAATTGGTGAAAAAATATATATCCAGTTACTTGATTCACAATTTTTTCAATTCTTATGGATGAATGAAAATTGGAATGTGTAATGGTGTCAACGATCAGAAAAATATCCAAGGCTTTTTCTTAAGCCAGATGCAGCTGTGTACCAGTCAACAGTTCCTGTGGTTCCGATTTAAAATTAAACTCGAAAATTTTCTTGCTGAAACTTGTGACAAAACAAGCCGACTTAAATTTTGTTTTAATTTTTTCCACTGAAAAGTTTCATAAAACTTTCAAAATGTTGTGCATGCATTGAAACTGAATTTCGAGTGAGTTACACTTTGGTACTTGTATTTTTTTCACACGGAATCGTGATGTTAGCTAACTGGCAGCTTTTTTATTTTGAAAATATGGCGTATCGATTTGTTCTTGATTTCAATACTTTTTTTGAGAATGAGTCGCATTAATAATTAAACGCTTTTTCGTCACCTGCGTTCGATGATTTGACGTTGCTCGTGTCGAATTTAAATCATTAGTTTCTTTAAAGATGAACGTGGACTTCTTTTCTCTGTGGGAAGATTATGTTGTTCGTCTCTGGGATCTAGTGTTACTGTATCACTAGTATGCTAAACTAATATTTTGGTATCTGTTATGAATACATTAGTTTTTGGGGTTTTTTATTATTTTTTTTAGTGTAATTTCATGGATCCCACTATAATAATCTATGCATAACACAGTAGCGAACCACTTCTTGATCTTCTTCTTGCGGTCTTGTTCCATCCCTGGGACGGGTCGGCCGCTCGACACAGTCTGCGCCACTTTCCACGCTCCTTGTGGTCCTTCGGATCCACTCCAACTTGCCTCATGTCCTCCCTTACAACAACTTTCCATCTCAGCTTCTGCCTGCCTCCCTCCCTCTGCTCCTTTTCCCTTGAACTGTCGCCTACCACGCTTTTTTTTATCGGGTTCTCCTGGTTCCTCGTCATTATATACCCATACCACTTTAACCTTGCTTCACTGGTCTTGCTGGATATGTTTGGCACACCGACAAACCTTCGAAGGTCTGGTCCGGTGTTTCAGAAGTGATATACCACATATCCACCTCAGCATTTTCATCTCTGCCTTTCTTAACGCCGCAGTCTCCAGTTCCTACAGCAGCACAGGTCGTATGACTGTTGTATAGATCTTGGTCTTTATCTTCAGAGGTATCTTTCTATCACAAGCTACCCCGCTAACGTCTCTCCACTTTCTAGCGAACCACTTCTTGATATTGTACACTTAATCAGTCACCTGTTTTACTCTTAATTGATCGTTTGTTTTGTTGCAGACTCAATTGATTAGGACAAGGATATTGCCCGAGCTTAGTTTTGTTTTAAGCAACTAGCTTTCTTTTGTTAACGTTGGTTTAATCAGCTGCCCTTTTAAAGGTGTACCTTTTGTTCCAATTCTCTTTTTAAGACCGGATTTTCTTTTAAAACGAGGTAAACGTGTGTTAAAATCTGGAGCAAAAGGAAAGCTCCCTTTGCCCCCAATTTATTGCGTTATAACGCGGACAGTAAAACTTCGCGGCAACTCGGAAAGATGCGTGGAAACAGTGATAAATTTGATGGAGGGCAAATCTCAAAGTTGGTAATTCTACGACGCAAAACTACAGTGCTTCATTTCCACCCTAAAACCGATGCAAATGGAAGATTGCCATACGAGTCCTAATTTTGTAAAAAAAAATAATTTTTAAATAAGTACAAAGCATCCGCTTATTGAGACCGAAAAAAAAGCTTTTAAGAATTTATTTGGGTGACTGCAGTCGCCCTTAGTAATTGTGTTTGGTAGCTACCCCAGCAGTTGATTTTTTTTGGGGGGGGGAGGGCTTCAAAAAGATTAAAAACAAACAAACCTTAGTACAAATCAAAACACACAATAGAATATTTTTCATCTTTCTTAGCATTATGCTGAACAGATGGACTTTTTCCCATCGTTTCTCCCCCCTTCCGTGTTGTCAAGGCCTGCAGGTGATCAAATTTGCTTATCAAGGAGCAGACTAGAGTAAACTGTTGATATTAATTTGTCTCGTTCGAAAATTTGATCTGCATATTACTGTGATGAACGGGCCCAGTTTTAATTTTACGAACATCTTATTAAGTTACAACAGCCAGTTGTTTTATTTTGCCGAAAATCAACATTCATTTTGCTTCGTTGGCACAAATACAGTTGTCGACATATTGTTTTTCATTAATAGTTAATACACTGTAGTTGCAGGTGGATTTTATGTGTCTGATAGATGCAGCAGGGAATCTTTATTCATACATGTTCAACTCGGATCATGTTTTAAAGGAAGTTGTTACTATAACGACCAATTTTTGTGTATGGACATTTTCCAGAATGTCAGTTGATCTTTCTTTGTGTTTATCATTTGACAAGTGTACGTTATTCTGTGATATGCAGTGTAATCCACAGCAGGTCTCCTTGTGGAATCCACATGCTGACAGATTGAATTAGAACGAGCTGGAGGTGTCGGGAGAAATTTTGACGGTGGTCATAAATCTCAAAGTGAGGCCGCTCAAGTACAAATATATTTATCGTGTTGTTTTTGTATTGTGTTGGGGGACGAAGTCTTTAGTCGCTATCTACAGAACGTTATGCAATGTCTTTGATAAAAGCTCGCTTGGCAAGTCTGCAAAAATCAGGTTTGCACGAAATTGGAAAATCGATATCAACTAGTACTTCCAGCGAACCAACGTCCGAGAAAGGGTGTAGAGTAAGTACTTTGATGAGCTTATTTTTTTGCTCTTGTGTCTTCACTTGATGTTAGAAAATAGGCTTGTTGTTTACGTTTTTCGCTCGTGAGGTTTTTCTTGGAATTTGAGTATTGTGTGCCCTTTTAAAGGGATGTCTGGCATATATCATGATCAGTTGTTTGGTACGAAGGTGGAGACATGGTTTCCTTTCTGCTGAGGACTTGGCAGAAGTTGACATTTTAAACTGTTCGTTTTTGGGATTTTTTGTTTTTTCGCCCAGCGACAGCAATTTGATATTTGCAATCCTCTTGTTGACAGAATTTTTAGACATTGGGATTTAAGTTTTATTTGAAATTGGCTTGTCAAAGACAACTGACTATCAAAGACCATTTGTTTGCACTTTCCATATTTACTTAATTTAAGAAATATAAAAGGACAGAGTGAACTTAAAACAAGGCATTGTTTATCACTTGACAAAGGCAATCATTTTGAAGTTTTCTGCACCTTTTTATGCATGTTACAGCAAATTTTCATGCTGCCATTGAGTTCACTGTTTCATACTGCGAATGTAACTGTGGGGGTATATGTAGTCACGGTTTGTCATGGGTTGTGGCGAAGAAAAATTTAAGTCATTGATATGGTTATGTAAACATAATGGGGAAATGTTAATGTTGGGTTATCGACAGGGGTAAGGAGACTTGTGAAGTTTTATCGAGATTGCCGGTTGCTTAGAAAATTACAACGTACATAGAGTATCAGCTTGCCAAGATTGTTACTTGATGTAAACAAAAAATGCTCCACCCCATTAAAGTTGGATCCTTTTTGTGAAGAATAACACTAGCAGAGAACGACTGTCAAGCGTCATCTGTTTCAAGATCCAGGTGATTCCCTTCGGGAATGCATGGAATTAATCGATTCAAAACAATGCCAATTATTTCCTTTTGTTGACAAGATATAGATAAACTGAGTTAACTTTAGCTCCTGTCAAAATCAGATATTAGTTTCTTGCTTATGTGCTAAATAGATGTTGATATCAATTCTATTCTCCCCAAATGGGGCTTTTTTAAGTAATGCCAACAATTTTCTGCTGTTTTTGCATTGTTTCAATGCACAACGGAAACTCACTGACTTACATGTTCTTTTAATTAACAGTGCAAGTCAAGTTTGACTCCTGAATGCTGCCTGCGTATTGCAACCCTCAGATTACAAAAGTTACTTTAAACTAATGCCGTATTATGATACCTATGTGGCCGTTATTTTTTATTTTAAAAAGGGCTACGATAGATTTGAGAAGTGCTCCTCTCAGTACAGTGAAAGAACGCAATGAAGATATGAAAAAAAAAGGAAAAACGTTGTTTTGCTTGATTCACACGGGCGACATTTTAAGGCAGCGGTTTTTGTAACACATATCTCAATGTTTGCAAGGGTCCACCTACTTGAACTAAGGATTTTCAAGCAACAAGTCTGCACAGCATTTTTAATCATCCAGTTCAGCCTTTAGCTCAAGAGTTCAATTTCTTTGATACTGGTCCGCTTGTGGATCCACAAATCCGTACCACAGCCATATGTCACAAAGCATGACCTTTGCACCACTTACCTTGGCACCACTTACCTTGGCACCACTTACCTTGGCACCACTTACCTTGGCACCACGTATGATTTAGTCACCGAGGTCAAGATCGTCGGCATTACATTGGCTCTAAGTAATAGCTTAACGTTCCCGGTTACCATCCGTAAGCCATTCATTTTGCGAATTTAGCCAACCTTCCATTCTCCACTCCTCGCGAAACAAATTCTGTCACCTTTTTGCGCTTGAATGAAATCTTGTTTACATACCAGTGCAGTTACTTGAAACTAATATGAGCAGTCGGNCCACTTACCTTTGCACCACTTACCTTTGCACCACTTACCTTTGCACCACTTACCTTTGCACCACTTACCTTGGCACCACGTATGATTTAGTCACCGAGGTCAAGATCGTCGGCATTACATTGGCTCTAAGTAATAGCTTAACGTTCCCGGTTACCATCCGTAAGCCATTCATTTTGCGAATTTAGCCAACCTTCCATTCTCCACTCCTCGCGAAACAAATTCTGTCACCTTTTTGCGCTTGAATGAAATCTTGTTTACATACCAGTGCAGTTACTTGAAACTAATATGAGCAGTCGGAGAAATGAAACATTTGGGGCTGAAATACTGAACAGACTTGTGTTCATTTGACTTGTCTCCTTAAAGGCCGGTAAGTGGGGTTGGATCCATTCGATTCGTCTAATGGACCAGATGATATTTAGGTCACTTTGGTAGAACGGACTGTCGACTTACTGTTTGTAGCAGCATTATTTGAGTTTGTTTAAAAAATGCAATTTCTCTGTTCGTTCTTTTCCTCGCCCATCTTTTGACCATGGCGCTATTTTAACTTTCACTCTGCAAGTGACGAGCTAACCATCCTGTCACCAAACAATTAATATTATTCAATTATGCTATATAATAGGAATGTCTTTTACTTAAGTTATTTGTCGAAACATCATGAAGGCTTTCTGCCTTTGAACGTTTTCTTTACGACAATGGCGAGTCCGTTTCATTATATGGTACCTATAGGTTGGATAGTCAGGTTACCTTTCACTTGTGTTTTGTGTCTTCTATTTCATTGCAAGCCTTACTGCTGCGTATATATAACTCAAGTAGGTTTCTTTCTGAGCCAGGGCCCCCACCGTGGTATTTTATTCTAGTCTTGCACAATCCAAGTACCATTATTGCCGTTTAAGATACTTAGAGTTAGGGAGGGAGGGGGGGATTAAAAGGGTCGGGATGCTACTTTTGAAAAAGAAAAGCCTGATAATATCGTGTAGTTGATGAGAAAGCACGTCCACATGTACACACTGATGAGTTTGAAGGGGTTATTTCCAGAAACAACTGAGCAGGTGTTTAGATGGGATGGGATAGACTGTTAGCTCTTGGCTGCTCATTTTCTCATGAGGTTGTCACTGTTGTCATTCTTTGGATCTGACAAACTGATGCTCAATCGGCTGCACTGACTTTGAGGTTGACAGCAGGAATAGATTTACTGAAGACATTATATCCCATTGATTCGCATCCTCGCTGCGTCCTGAAATTCCAGGGTAACATTCCAAACAGCATGGTTTTGATCCGTTTCTCAGGTTTAATTGTTGGAGGAATCACCTGTTTGTTACCCATCTGTCTGATAGCCATATCGTGTCATAAAGGGATTATGTGTCATCTCGCCAGGAGAGATTTTGTGAAGTAAGACAAAGAATGGATACAGGTGATGGCACACTGCATCCCTGGTGCCACTGCTTAAAAGGTTTAATTAATAGCTAATCCAACCATATTTTTCTCGCGCATAACTGCATAATTGAGATAGCAGGTATAATGTTTTTAATTTAGTCTCGTCTCTGCTGCTCAGTTGGCACTGTTCAAATTGGCAGGGAAAAAACAACTTAAAGGATATTTGGCCTTACTTTTATCGCAATGTCTGACGGAGTTTTTGGCAGCGAAAGGCTGACGAGATAACAACACGAAGAAATGCTCTTGCATTTCAGACCAAAACAGACTAATTATTCCAAAGGTTCGTCAACCATTAATGAAATTATGGGTGTCTGGACTTAATGCCTATTCAAATAAAGTGCCACTAAAACATTTCAAAAAGAGAATATCGCCTTCCGAGTTTTTATAGAAAAATTCTCTTCAGCATTAATTCTTACAAATAAACTGGTAGAACGGAGGCTAAACTGTGAACTCAAGGACTAAGTGTTTCAGAAAGATAGCTTTACCAAGGTACTAATTGCTGCAACTAGAAATAGGTAGCAAGAATGCCAGCAGTTTTGAAATATGAGCTCCCAGAACTGATAAAAGAATACAGATTGAACATGTTTTACTCAGCAGGTAGTCATCTATGTGGAAGGGTATGCGCGTTTAATACTCAGATACCATCTTGCCATGAAGTCATTGTGATATTGAAGGTGGAGAATGACCTTCCTTTGAGTAGGGAGAAGAAAAATATATTGTGTTGATTACGGTGGTGATAGAAAGGCTATTTGTACAGGGAGGTATTGTGGCATCACCTGAAGTTTTCGGTTAGTAGTATGAGAAGGAAGGCAGTAGAACATGGAATTTTGTCAGCCATCTCCGTAGGAAAAAGAAAAAGGTAAACCAAGAGAAAAGCAAAAGAGTCGACTGTGGAAGTTAATAAGAGAGGAAATGACGAGCAGCCAGTTGACACCAATGGTGCAAGACAGGAAAAATGCAAGTTCATATTTGCTCACCCGCATAATATGCATGGGAACAACAAAAAGGTAGATAAAATGATGAAGAAACGTGGATCCGAACTTGGTAGTTATTTTTTTTTATTTGAGGAATACGGTGGTCACATTTTAAGTGAGGAATACGGTGGTCACATTTTAAGTGAGGAATACGGTGGTCACATGGCAATAAACTTGAAATGTATTTTGGAACAGAAATTGTTGCAAGTTTTTGCTTAAAGACGACGCTCCTTCAACAATTCCTTAGGGCACTTTACACCTCCAATATAAAAAATATGCCGACAACAGAAAATTGTAAAACTTACTTTAATAATTTATTCTCCTTTATATATATATATATTTTGTACTTGGTACTGTATCTTTGGAAAGGGAAATAATAAATACCGACGAATGGCAATGTACCAAAGGCATCTTCAAGCATTTAAATCCAGTCTATTATAAAGGTTCCCGGGTGTAGGACTCCCGAGTTATTCGAAAAGCTTCTTCCTAGTTTAAAGGTGATACATATAACTTAAAATAGTTATTAAACTCTTATTATGAGCTCCCTTTCAGCCAGAAGGGCAAGGTCATGGACCTCTACTTAATCTCGCTAATTCATATATTTCCCCAGCAGCTTCTTAATCTGATAAGCCCTACTGGGAGCGACTTTTTCCGAAAAAACTCCCTCATATTTTTCGTATGTATAGATTTTTGACAGACAGTTGCACACATACTCAGATATTACATGTTGACCGACGTTTATTGTTAAGGACAACGAATAAAACATCAAAACACTGACATTCCTAATAATTGCCAAGACTTGAGTCTGCTGATTTGCAGTAGACTTCCTTTGCAAGTATATTTCACTCCTAATGGAGCAGTCTAATTAAGGGGAAGACACCTACATCCACCTACAAGTGTCGCTGAGATCAATTGGGTTACCTTGTCTGGAGAGATTTAATCATCACAGTGCATGGTTGCACATAGATACATAAACACATTTTTGAAATGTTGTCGTACTGATATATTTAATTTCAGGATTCTGTTCCTGCTTTTCTTATTTTCCTTGAGTCATGGCCGACCACCCTAGATCAGTACTCTGGTGCCGAATGAAGGGGGTTTTGTACTAAATGAGGGTCCTTTGTATTAATTGGTGGTTGGGTGGATTTTTTTTTACAGTATGGAATAGAGAGGATTGTTCTGTTCTTTTGAATAAACGATTGGTTCCTCCGGTACATGAAAAGGTAGCTACCAAAGATCCACACACCCAAGTCGAGTCTTAATGTTATAGGTATAAATCACACAAATTTTTCAACGTGTTTAGATGCCACACTTCCTGTTTTTCATTATAATATATTTTCAATGTTGCCATATAGGCCAAATATGCTTCTTTCGGACTGCTCATCTTCTTCGGGAAGCTTATTTTTCTGATGTTCTACAGCTTGACTTTGCCCAAGCCTGGCGTTTCGCCTGACGTTTCGNTTTTACAGTATGGAATAGAGAGGATTGTTCTGTTCTTTTGAATAAACGATTGGTTCCTCCGGTACATGAAAAGGTAGCTACCAAAGATCCACACACCCAAGTCGAGTCTTAATGTTATAGGTATAAATTACACAAATTTTTCAACGTGTTTAGATGCCACACTTCCAGTTTTTCATTATAATATATTTTCAGTGTTGCCATATAGGCCAAATATGCTTCTTTCGGACTGCTCATCTTCTTCGGGAAGCTTATTTTTCTGATGTTCTACAGCTTGACTTTGCCCAAGCCTGGCGTTTCGCCTGACGTTTCGCCTGACATTTCGCCTGACGTTTCGCCTGGCCATACTATAATACATCTTTTGGTTCATTTGGTGTGGAAAGGAGAGGGTTGATGTTTCAGCTGAGTGAAGAGGAGAACTTGGCTCAGCCATGAATTCTGCTGCTTCTTTTGTTTACATCTGTATCTGCTTCACAAATGACTGCAAGACCATCGGCATTGACATCCGAGTGTTCTGAACGTTTTTCATAATTGCCTTTGGCTTCAAGGTTGGATGACGCTTGCTCAACTTCAGCTTGTGTCAACCGAGAAAGGTTATTTTTTTTACGATTGAAAATTGAAGAACGTCGGAGTTTGTTAAGCTTGAGTGGTGCGGAATTTTGAAAAAAATATTAATCGCCCCCCGTAATTCGACACTCAAAGAGTTCCCGAGTACAATATCCAAATTTAATGAGAATTGTGTTGTATTGAAGTGGTATATAAGTTCTATAGATGATTTCCTTTTCTTTATTTATTCATTGCCCATTAAAATGTTCAGCATTTTCATCAAATATAATTAACTCTTTTTGTCTAAGAGTAGCACATTTTGCCATTAGCAGAATGAATCTAATAAAAAAATATTTTAAAAAGCAGAAATAGCCTCTCCTACCGAATATATATTTGCGATTTTCTGTCAATTTTGACATTCAGAAATAAGTAAGAAGGTACCCTTTATCCCTACAAGATTACTTGAACATGCCATCCCATCTGTAGTACAAAAATGATTTTAATTGATAGGTGACAGAGTGATTTAAAGAGAAATGGCTATGTAAGTGTTATAATCTATGTTATTATCTTGATACTTCATACCGCATCATGTCCTTTGAGGTTCTTGTCTAAAGCCTGTTCGTGAGACATAGTGAAAAATTGACAAAGTCACTTCGAGGTGTAGATTCGGCTTTTGATAGATAACTCAAGTGATTTTCGTCAGTTTTTATTGTGTCAGTTTGGTGATCTTTTGGCCGGCCCAATTCTGATTACTATTAATTACTTATTTGTTTCCCGAGTCAAAAATCTGGTCACTTTTCCAGCTACGCCCACCGAATTCAAAAGAGCCCCTGACTAAAGTTACTTGAAGAGTAGTTTTAGTTACCTGTCTTGTTATATAGCTACCGACTTCCATATAGAGAAAGTAAGGATCAAATTAACGCCTTTGATTCCACATAATATAACGAACAGATCTGCTAAGTAAGAAAACAGAACTTCTAGTAGGTGCTTCAATTGATTGCATTACATAACTTGTAGTTTTGATGGAGTGGGAAATATATTTATTCCGGTCTGAGGTTCTGTACGTATGAGATAGCAAGAATGTCGGAGCATTGCTACCGCGAAGTAATTGAAGACCGTTTTTACTAGAAAGCGGCAAATTACTGAGTAGGGCTGCTTGTTAGTTTGGTTGAGAACAGACAAAGAAACACACACTCTGGTGTACTTGTTATTAAACCTATTAAGGTGCTATCGCAACTTGATCTAGTAGTAACCAAAATATAATCAGGACAGCTTGCCTTAATTTTTTCCACACAATTCCGCGCCTTATACAGCATCTTGCTGTTAATCGGGAGGTACTTTTGAAAGATCAGTTTTATCCAATGCTTATTTTACCGAACGAATTTGTAAACAAATGCTATTGGTTCTTCTGTTAGGATTTTGCTTTCATATTGTAATTCTCGACAGCTATCGCAGGCAGAACTGTTGATTTCCAGTTGTTTGCCTATGCCAGCTTTTGCAATGATTTTCACTTGGATCTCGTGCATACACGAGATGATAACTGAATACCAAAATGCAACACAAGCTGTTACCCGTTGAGCCTTTAAAGCGATTCACTTTGACGTAGCATGATATCTCGTATTTTGGGGGGCTGAAGTGCTGTCATTTTATATTGTTGTCACCAGCCGGCTGTATAATCTCCAAGAAAAGATTCACTGATCCGAATAATTTTGATAGCACTATACATTTGAAAAGCTAAATAGCTTTTATTTTGACTGAAAATTCGACTGAAAAGAATTGCATCCTTTGTGAAGCCATTTTGTTATTTTAGAAATATATTTTGTTGTAACCCCAACCGAGACAATCGACTTACTTAATGTTGAGAACAAAGAAAATAGCTTTCAGTTTACCTCTTGCCAATACATATTTCAATCTTTATTACTATTTTAGTTAAGATTATGATTATATTATTAATGATTATGTCATAGAACTTTGCAGTTTTGTAGACGAATTACATTATACATAGCCAAATTGGGTGGTTTTTTGATAGACTGTTCTTATTTTGCTGATTGTCTTCCCATGCGAATGACATGGTTCAAAGGCTTTTTTGACATTGGATCATAGAGGCGAGACTTTTAGGCGATGTGATGCTGTTTAAGATCTTATATTTCCCTGAACTACGGTTTCAATCACCAAGCTATTGACGACCAATGCAGGATGTTTGTAGAATATTTGAAGGGCAACAGCTATGATGGTTTTTTGTCACGATAACAACCATACCGCCTATAATAATCCAGTCTTCTAGGAAAGAATTGCTGTCGATACAGAAAGCTGGGGTTTTTTTGCGATTGTGTACACGAAGTCTTCGCTCGACACTGTAAAAATAAGGCTGTGTTTTCTGAGGGTGGATTTTTTGAGCTCCACCGGATTGTCTTTTTGTGTGAAAAGCAGTTTCAATGAAAAGGATTAACTTTTATAGAAATTTGGTCATTGGATTTCAGATTCTTTGGACCATGATCGTAATACGGTTAAAGATATAGTATTTTTTGTTGTGGAGACGGATTATGTTAGGCGTTTTGTCGTTGATCGTTTACCCAAACTGATATACTGGTGGTTGGGGTAAACAGGCCAGGGACCTTACCGGTCGTGTTACTAGGGAGACAAGACCACCCAAAGCAATACTATTTTAAAGAAGCTTCCTTTGAAGCAATTGGTCCATAGCCTGTTGCACCCTGACAGCGAAGTCGCAACAACAATAGTTGACGTGGATGCCCGCTTTTGGAGCCTTCTGTTTTGACTGAGATTAGCCATAATCACAGAGCGTCGTGTAGAGTTTTGAAGCATTGCCAAATTACAGTATGTCCTACCGTAGAACTTATTCATCGTCATCAAGCCCGTTTAGTAGATCCAGTGGAAGTAGTTACGGATCGAGCTCTTTTTCTTCGGGTTCCAATTATACTAAGGGTTCCAGTTACACTTCGGGCAATAGTTACACTGGAAGTTCCTACTCATCGCGACCACTGTCAACATCGTCTTTCACTCCAGTGAGTATTAAACTCCAAAGTACACTTGTTTTGAATTTGTTATTTGAGTTATGACTCTCGAAAGCTTTTTAGTTTTTTTGGGGGGGAAGGTGTTTGTACTGGAATCCCCTTTACTTATATCTTCTTTTATCTTTAACCCCGATTGTTTACGTCGTAACGGGTAAAAAGTGGATGCAAGTAAAACCTTTGGTTATATATTTGTTTATGATCTGATTTGGGGTTTGTATCAGGAAGCCAGATTTTTGAAATACATAACAGTTGGTTTGGTAAACTACAGTCAGATGTTGGCCTCAAAGGAATAAAAGCCGACTTAATTTAATTTGTTCATTTAGGTTTTTTGTGACCATGTGGGAGTTGTCGCGTTTTGTTTAATTTTGGTTGAGATCTAGATTGCTCAGTTGGGGTTAATCGCTGCTATATTCCATTGTTTGATTGTTTCTTTCACAGCAAAGGAATTGTTATGCCGGAAAGGGGTTTATGTAGAAATAGGTTTATTTAATCTAGAAACATTCTTATGTTTAAATAAGAAAGAGAGACCATTAATAACAATTCCAGAAATTTTGGGTTTGCATTGGGAATTTGAGATCTGAATAGAGTATGAAAATTGAGGTCCTCAGATTATTACGGTATACTTGGTCCTGTTATAAATTTTGAATCATTGAAAGCGGTTTCATATGATTCGGTATGTAAGTATGAAAGCTGTCTTGCCCAGAAGACCGTCAGTCATTTCATACTATAGTCGATTTGAAAACTGGTCATTTTCAAATCCTTTTGGACTGTTCTGCACTGATGATCGTTCATTAACCTTCGTTTAAAACATTCCATTTTTCGTGTATATTTTCGCTCTTTACTGAGGGTTGCAAGACCTTTATTCTCCTCAATTAGTGTTATTCAAAAATACCATATAATCTGGCATCCATCAAGCTGTGATACTCTCTCTTGAACAGGAAGGGGTTTAAAATTCCATGAGCTCGCAGGGAGGGAAAGAGGGGTCAAACCATATCACGCTTAATTTTGGGGTAAGTTTATTGTTAAACCCCGAAGGATTGGAATATTTTATGTGGAAATTGATCAATTTTTGGCCTGCTTGCGTTTTGGATGAGTCTTACCGTGGTATTTAGTGGAACACTGTAATGACACCGTTTAAGAAGTAGAACACTTAGTTGGTGGTTTCAAAGACGCTTAGTTTGGGATAGTGGGTTGGCCTGATGAACAGTTTCCGATACAAGTGAAGAATCTCAGCATCAATTGGTTATATATTTTGGCAACTTCCGGCTATAAGGCTACCCTGTATTGCATGTTGGATTCAAAGCTGAAGAAATTATGAAATTTGATATGAAATCCGTAGGCACTGTTAGTGTAGAAAGATTGCCCTCCTGCATAAGACAGATAGCCTTGATAACCAACACAAACAAAATCTAGTTTGTGTTTCATGCAAGACAAAATGAAAACGTTCTGCAGCATTCAAACGTGGTGGAACCTGTGGCGATACTCCCTAGGCCTAACATGTTAATATCAATACAGGTGAGATTTATATTTGTAGGGATTGGTTCACCACCGCGGGAGAATCCCTACTGCATATCTTGTAGAGGGATAGCAAGTCACCCTACAAGAATAGACTTAAGCTCTTCCCCAGGAGAAGCACGAGTAACCCGGCCTGGCAGAGTATAGTTAAGGCGTTGGTAGCAGTGTGTTGGGCTGCCTTTCTAATCATAAGAATCTTTCAAGATCAATAGTTTGATAACCTGGTGTGGTCCAAGTCAAATAGCGTTCATGCTGACGACGGTTGAGCACTGTCACCATAAAGCACTTTATTGCGGAAAGAAAGAAAATGTGAAGCCACCTTACCATCATTCCCTTTGTAATTAGTCGTGACAGTGAGGGAAAACGAATATCAAATGAATGATATGAAGAACATTGATGATAATGACTACAATCCTCCATCCAACAGGGAAGGAAATATGGCCTCTCAAGTCGTCATTATGCGAAAGCGCTATCGAATTGAATCATGAAACGTTACGTCAGTGCTGCAAATTGAAAATTAAGGAAATATAAAAATGGAGATAAATAACAAAGACAGTATATTTGAGTTTGTGTAAGGCCAAGTGGCAAGGACAAGGAGACATGGAATAGTGGTACTAGAATGGCTCACAAGTGGGGTGATTAAAGCTAAAGAAGAGAACCGATTGTGTTGGATCAGAGCACGCCAAAGGGTGTGGTCATAACATCCTGTAATGTTAATTTAATGTCAATAAGATAGCAGGCCATTTCTACCGAAACAATAATTGTAAAAGTACGTTGGCAGATCTAACACCAAGAAGATGAAGAAGTAGATGGATGTTATAAAATTATTAAAGAACCAATGAAGAGTAAACGAAGCGGGCCTAATGCCACCGTAATAGGAGGTTGAAGCGCTTTTGTTGGTAACGGAAAAGGAAGTGATGTTGTCGGACTATATGGACTTGGTACAAGAAATGTGCATGGAGGTAATTTAATACCTTTTAGCTCAAGTTAGCAGTTCATCATCACTAAAACTTAGTTTAAGCATCCCTTGAGTAAAAGATATGCATGGAACCAACCTGGAGATGAAGGTATCAACTTGGTTCTCTTTTAGGAAGTAAAAGATTCAGGAATGGTGTTATAAATTATAAGGCCTGTTTGGGGCAGGTGTGGAGTATGACAAATTTAATTTCCAAAAACTGGGGTAAAATTTTAGCGAGTTTAATTCAGTAAGAAAAAGGGGAGGTGGAATTGAGTAGGGGTTTATTATAGCGAAGGTCGTAAGTTTGAAAGTGCAGTGAAGGATAATGGATAATGTTGCATCTTAACATGAATGGAACTGGAACTGTCCGATTAACAGCATGTGAAACAGAACCATAAATTTCATGAAGAGGTGTTCAAAAAGGGTACCTACTCAGTCCATTGCTGTTCAGTTTACATGCTGACGCCGCGGGAAGAGAATTTCTTTTAACTTTCGGTCTTAAACCTCAAAACAACACTATTTTTACTCGAATTTGTATTCGAGCCAATAACATAGACATTGTATTAAATACAAGAACCAAACAAATGCAAGTCAAACAGTGAAACTAAGTAGGATCATTGATTTTATTCTTGACCGTGACTCTTCTGCCCAAAATGTACAAACACAACAACCTCATAATTGGGAAACAATTCAGATT
The DNA here is from genome assembly GCA_003991215.1 of Morbakka virulenta. Lineage (NCBI taxonomy): Eukaryota > Metazoa > Cnidaria > Cubozoa > Carybdeida > Carukiidae > Morbakka > Morbakka virulenta. The sequence goes on from RDPX01000333.1 coordinate 551,636, forward strand.
GTGACTGGCTAGTAAAGCGGATACTTTCAACGCGATTGTTATAATCTGTCATACCATCACCTGCTCAATTACCTGCTTATTTCAACTAGGGTTTGTTTGAACCAAATAGGTTTTACATTAAAAAGTTGCTTTTCTTTGTCCATTTCCATTAAAAAGTTGCTTTTCTTTGTCCATTTCCATTAGTTTTTTGTGACCGGCACTTCAAGAAAGATAGACATCCNTTGTATTAAATACAAGAACCAAACAAATGCAAGTCAAACAGTGAAACTAAGTAGGATCATTGATTTTATTCTTGACCGTGACTCTTCTGCCCAAAATGTACAAACACAACAACCTCATAATTGGGAAACAATTCAGATTGTGACTGGCTAGTAAAGCGGATACTTTCAACGCGATTGTTATAATCTGTCATACCATCACTTGCTCAATTACCTGCTTATTTCAACTGGGGTTTGTTTGAACCAAATAGGTTTTACATTAAAAAGTTGCTTTTCTTTGTCCACTTCCATTAGTTTTTTGTTACCGCTAGGCACTTCACGAAAGGTAGACATCCTTAAAGGGGTAAAACAAGGAGATATTCTCACGGCTTTGCTTTTCTGTGTGGTGGTCTTCTGTTTTGCTGATAGTTAAAGAGGAATGTAACTCAGGCTTTTCTATTGATGGATAGATTTTGGTGCAGCAAAACTTTCAACTAACAGTTTATGGTAAAAATATAGAATGTGTTTTAGAATTTGTCTACCCAGGTCACAAACTGTCAAACAGAAATGATGACAATGCTGCAGTTTCATACAGGTGTAAAATTGGATGAACAGCAAAGTAATTTTGATATCAAGCAGGATCCCTACCCTGATCAAGAAGAGAATCTACACTATTTGTATCCTCCCAGTTGCCCTGTAATGTCATGGAGTGTGTCAGTTGGACCCCATTATTATGCAGAAAAATAAAGTCTTTTTAAAACAACATGATGAGAATAATGACAACAAAAATCACGTTAGGGAAGTTTAAACATGTTTGTGCACAATGTGCCACAGGCGACGGGAGTTGGTAGTGTGTTTATGTATGTATATACATCCCATCAGCAGATGAACAAATAAGTTTTCAGAGTGCTCAATATTTACTAAAATAGAGCCAATTTTAATGACTTTAATTACTTTCTCAACTTTTTATAAGTTTTATAAGTGCATAGATTTTTTGCAGTTTTTTATGTGTACATCTGATGAATGCGTGAATAAGAAATTCAGAGTTGTGTACTTTTTTATCAGAAATATTGAAAAATTATTTTAACTTTAACATATATATATTTTTTTTTTTCGGATTAAAGACGAGTTAATAGCGACATTTTTGCGAACCCACCTCGTGGTCATTAAAACTGAGAGACACCACTGAAACATATATTAACGAACTCCTATGTTCATGACCTTGAACGATTTTAAAAGAGCGATGATGACCAGAATGAAGTGACGGGGGAGTCGAGAATATCCGAAGGAGTTCGGAATACCACCATAATCTTTTGGGTGCCAAAAGTTTTACTGATTGAAAATTTGCAAAGGTTTGCAACATCAAGGACAAAGCCAGAGAAGCGCGACTGAAATGGTTTGGACATGTTATGCGGAGAGAAGATGACAACATCCTGAAGAGTGTGTAGAGGGCAAGAGTGGAAGGAAAACGAATTAGGGGAAGGCAGAAGATTCGATGGAGGGATAGTATTGAGAGAGATATGAGGGAAGTAGGCGCACGACCAGCTAAATGGGAAGAACGGGAAGAGTGGAGGAGGAAATGCTGAGCGGCTGACCTGACCTGAGAGAAGAATGCCGAAAGAAGAAAGAAGAAGTTTTAATGATTGATACGTTTTTGATATCCATAAAAGCCATGTACTAAACAACAGCCATACGACTTAAAAGTCACCCAGGATTTTGACAAAAGCATTACGTATGCTAATTTATTACTGGCAGTTAAATTTAATTGGACACTCTCATCTCACGCATGCGCATTGAAGTTTTTAGTATTATTTTGAAATCCATAAGTTGTTTCAGAATAAAAAGTTACATTTTGATGACTTAAGCAGCTATATACTGTATTACTTACATTAAATGACTTTTTGTTATATTAATCTCTCTAAATCCTGGAGTGGCTTTTTGGGAGTTGGGAAGAGCATTTGTCATTTTGACTGTCATGTGTTTGCAAGTGGGATTTTTTGTGGCGGTGTTATTGTTTTACCAGGTAACGTCACATTGGATTTTGGTGTCAGAAAGTGTGGCTTATATGAACTTACAGTAAAGAGCTGCATGAAAACGAGAAGTGCTAAAAAAAGTAAATGCCATGGTTAAAGAGGACAAGGCGAGTCGTTTTGTACAGAACATATGAAATTTAAAGACCTGTTTCCGCATGTTAATAAACTCGCGATTCAGAGAACAAACAGCGAGGGGTGAAAAAAACGTTGGAGGTATGGAATTTTTTATGCCATCACTGTGTTATAATCTAAAAACAATGGAAGTGGCAAGTGATGGAAAGAGGTAGAGACAGCGTAACCATACGATTTATATCTACCGAGTGACGAAGCAATAAGAAAACGTTCACCTGGACGAAATGGCTAAAGTTGCTACACCATACCGCATTTGATTCTAATAGTGTACTTGTTAGTCGTTGCAGCATTCGTACAGAAAAGTAACTTAAGCCATAGCCGTTCTCGGTTTTATTAAATGCCAATCAGAACATTGTTGTATTATAACACTATCGCTTCTCGGCCTTTTGACTAAGATGAAGCATGGAGCGCTGGTCTCTCCATGGTCAGGGCTTCGGCTATAGAGCCCAACCATGCAGGACAGGTGGTCTCGAGATGTTTGACCCTTGGCTGAAGACCACCCCAAGAGGAAGGGTCTTCCCATTGAGGGTCCTGGAGGGACGATCCGTATGTTTTGCATTTTGTGGTGCCTTGCGTGCTTTTTGTTGATCTGTTGCTTCCGTTCATTTCTTTCATAGATGGAATATCTGAAACAAAAATGGGCCCACCATTTACCAGGGCTACTATTAATAAGACCCATTATTCCAATATTAAAGCAGTTTTTTTTCTCTTTTATTTCCTAATTTAGACGTCAAGCTCCCTCAGATCCCGAGCAAATTTCACGGCTCCCCTTCGACCATCTAGATTTACAGAACCAAAAGAAGAAAAGAAAACTGTAGATAATGATACCAGTTATGTGGGTAGAAGCAAATACTCTTCTTCAATACTAGAACGTGATAAAGATAAAGAAGAAAAAGAAGAACCAGTGCCACTTAGGAAAAGACTAGCAGAAAGGAATAAGGAAAGAGAAGCAGAAAGGGAGAAGGTAGGGTGTTGATGGATATGGTAAAATTATGGAATTGGGTGGGGAAGACAATTGAGTTTTTTGAATAGAAGCAGACCTTGTTACTTTTGTACCACCCGGGGGGTTAGAATGTTAAGCTAAGACCAATCTTCATACCTCAAGATATTATAATTCCGTTAGCTACCGTAAACTATCGGATGCTACACTAATGCAGAGACCCATATCGTAATGACTGCTCAAGAATTCTTTGCTAGGGCGTTACCTACCAAAGCCATATTTAATATTCAAGTTAAACACACCTTGGGCTTGCGAAACCATAAGAAGTGAATTCGAAACATGCGCTGTTCGTTGCCTGTATAACTTCATTATTTATTTATTGTGGAATTAAATTTAGATAGAATTAAACGTATTTATAGAATCAGATGTAGAACTATAGACGTTTTGTCTGTGGTGGTATTTTGTTGACAGTTGTAAGATAATTTTCTACTAGACTTACAAGTATTCATTGTGAAAGAGCTAATTGAAAATCTGTTGATAGGCCGTGCCCAAGCAAGGGTCGAGGTTTTTTTTTATAATTGTTTTGGTTTCCATATTTGAGTAACTAATTTTAATAGTTATTTGTGGTGGATTTATTATCTTAATAGAAATTTTGTGGGGAACGTCAAAAATAGAATAGGTCTCTTCTTTGGTGCCAGACTTGCCGCCATTATGCTTTGACGTTAATGGGAGTTTTGTTGTTGTTGTTGTATCTGATTGGTTTTCGGTTGGTCCAGCCGGGGAGTTTTGACTATTATTTATTAGTGTAAGCAAATTGAAAGTAGATGAGAATGTTGGCATGGTGACGACTGAATCACAGTCCTGGAAAGAAAAATTAAGGTAGGGACTGCCTTCCGTTTTATCTTAAGATCCATGTTACAAGGAGTGACGTAAACACCCTTATTTCAGGATTATTTTTTTTTTACTTTCGACATTTTCTGCCTCATTTCTACGTGTTCGTTATTTTCTTCGCTTATCCCTTGATTAGCCCCCCACCAATAATCACTGTGTTATACTTGAGTGATCTCAAGGCTTCATAATTCCAGGTTTTTTGCAGTCATTGTTCAGTGCAGTGTTTTGAATTTTTGCTGCATTGTTCGCTGTCGTGTTAATTCATTGATGTGCTGTGATGTGATGTCCTGTCTTTGTTGTATTTAATTGGCACCCTTCATTTTGGTGTTTTATTGAAAAAAGTAATGGAGGTCGAAACATTGCATTAAGTCACTTCTTGTCACATGGATCAGAGGATATCGGAAATTCTTATCTGACTTTTTCTTTGCTGGATTATGGTTAGGTGCAGCGTCTTTAGCAGCCTCTTATTAAGTTTATTTGTTGAAAGATCAATTCGAGGCATATTAACTGTAACAGATCACAAGTACATTGTCTGCTCGTTTGAGATAGCAAACCATTCAAGGCAGTGCATATATAATTACTCTGTGTCTGTTTTCAAAGGCAGCTTCGAGAGGGCTGGAAAGAGATTGGTGTAATCTTCTTTAAAACTGAGATGGGCAGGTAGAAAGAAAGAGAGAAGCGGAGCTTTTTATCGTGAAGTGAAATTTGATTGATGATATAAATAAAATATTGACAAGTGTACTCAGACTGTGAAAAACAGATTAACCAGCCATAAGTTATGTTGTCGGGAAATGCAAATAGCTTATTGATAATTATTACATGATAAAGATTCTTGCGCTTATTATTGTCTTCCCAATTGGACAGCTGACTGAATCCGTTCAGCCAGTCAGATCTTAATTTCTTCCGTATCCACCCGGTTTTGTTTGGGTTAGAGATGCTCATACCTCTTAGTGGTTCTAGCATACAATTTTTTGTAACTTTGTTCTTCCGGTAGAACTTTGTCATATAGGGGTGGCAAGGGTCTTGAGATGGTTGAGATGCTTTTCAAAGCAAAAAACGTTTAAAGGTATATCACAAGTTACCGCTCAAGTTTTTACTGATAATTTATCGAATGTCCAACGTAAAACGGAAAGGATTAGAGGTACATATTACTCGAGTTGTTTTATTGACAGAGTTGACATACCTGATCTTTCAGATAAGGTTCAGATATATAATTGCGCATTTGATTATTAATCCATTACCATAACTTTAAATGTACAAAAAAAGCAGATCAATCATTTTACCAACTAGAAAATTTGCTTTGCTTTTATCTAATAAATTCAACAATAACGTCGGAGAGAGCCTTTGGTAAGGCTACGTGAAGAAAACAGGTTGAAGATTGTGAGTTGTTGTTCCCGCCTCGGAATTGAAGGAGCATAAGAGATTGTGCCACGCGACACAGATATTTTATTGAGTTGAAGGTTAAATTCGGCTAAATGAAGGGCAGAAAGAATGCGTTGTTATCAGTTTTGAGCATTGTGCACATTTCGTTACGCAGCTACTGGCGCCAATTTTCAAATTACGATCCAGAACAGAGGCTGGAAAAGCAGAACAGGGGAAAAGGAACATTTACGTAATCTTTTTCGTAAAGGCTTAACCTCACTTGTTGTCTAATGTTGGACCTAGTTCTTTTTCGTAATAACTTTTGTGGCTTTGATAGTTAATAGTATTTCTACAATGATATTGGACTTGTCGGATTAATTGCTGATGCTTTGCAATGACAGTACATGGGATGCCTTGGTTTTCTGCTTCATGTTGGGTTTGGTGATAGATCAGACCGTCCACTCCCGCTGAAGCGCAACTTTTAAGGTAATAATTCCAAAAGCTCTACAGACATGTGTTCCGCCGTCCCACCGTTCGTCAATGCAGATTGGAAGGTCGCAGATTGGAAGGTCGCAGATTGGAAGGTCGCAGATTGGAAGGTCTGAATATCTTTATTCCATACAAGACCCAGATCAATTGCCATGAAGACAATAATGTTGGATATTGCTCACAACGCGCAGACTCAGAAGCCAGAGATATTGTGAAGGGCAAGACTGCGCAAACCATTACAAGAGCAGTGACTGTCGCATGATCAGTACGGGCAGCGTCACAGATCTCAAGGGTGCTCAAGAACAGAAAAGTGGAAAAGCGAATGTAGTTCAGTCTGCAGACAGGTGTTTCGCCGTTTGCGTCTACACACACGCACAAGGCGAAACACATGTCGCTATGTGGGTATATATATAACACCACCGTCACAAATGTTGATTATGGTAAACATCGTTTTGGTGGTAATATCGCGATGGTGATGTTTTCGAAGTAGTAATGATCATAAAAAAATATATACATAGTGCTTGTAGCAGGGTGACTGAAAGTTATGACGGTGTTAGTAGTGACGATGATGTAGCAGTATAGGCTACTACAGAAATAAATGTAGTGGTGCTGGCTATAATAATGATGACTGTGGTGACTATAAAAATTATGGTGTGGTGACTGCAAAAAAAAATGACAGGGATGTTGGTTATGTTGGTGGTAATGATGGTGGTAATGAAGATGGTTGAAAAGCTGACTCATGAGATTTATTATACAGGTAGTGTTGACTTAAATTTACTGAGATGAAGGTTGTACTAACGTAGTGGTGGGGGCGATTTTGGTTAGAGAACGTTGTGACAGTAGTGGTTTTTTGACAGTACTGATTACAGGTTTTTGGTAGAAGTATCCCAAGGGCCTTTGTGCTGCTGAAGGAGATAATTTAACTTGTTACAGATTGCAGTTAGGAAGGCAAGTTCATATTCCAGCTGATAAAAACAAGCATATGGCCCGTTAAATCAATATTTTCTCAAGCTGTCCATATTCTGCCGTAACCCAGTAAGATGATACAGAAAAACAGTGTTTAACAGTATCTTAATGAGATCTTGTGTTCTAAAAGACTTTATTTTGCATGGTAAGCCAAGGAATACAAAACCATCGTTTTATTCAAGTTGAAAAAAATTGTATATATAGAGAGAGGGATTAGGGGATCAAGGTTTTTTTGGAAGCCGCTAGAACAGGTGAGAACTGATGTGGCAGTTGATAATCGACCAAAAGAATATTAACCCTGATACTGAAGACTTTCCGAAGTAGGTGGTTGGTGATGAAGTGTACGCGAGTGAAAGAAATAACGTCGGAGAAATTAGATTAGATGTCCTGAAGCCAGACCACACGGAAATAAAGGATACATTTATATACTTGAGTGAAAAAATAGTGAACTGTTGTAGACAGTTGTGACAACCAGCTGATTTGGTAGCTAATCGATATTTTTACTTTATACAGACATTTGTACCGCCCCTTCTGTTACATGCATGTTCATAAGTATAGAAAAGCCGCGGATTGTGCAAAGACCGCTACATCTTCTTTACAATTAAGTACCGTTGGCAAGAGAGAACAAGCATAATTGAGTGTAGTATGTTATTTTCTTTAATGTGTTTTTACCCACCTACCCATCTCCCTCTCTTTCTTTCTCTTCCCCTTTCGTCCTCTCTCTTCCTTTCCCCTCCCTTTCTCTCCCTCCATATCTCTCTCTCTCTCTCTCTCTCTCTCTCTCTCTCTCTCTCTCTCTCTCTCTCTCTCTCTCTCTCTCTCTCTCACTCACTCACTCACTCACTCACTCACTCACTCACTCACTTGACGCCGCCACAATTTTTTAAAATATTCTTTTAACCAGAGATCGAATCTGAAATTATTGCTTTTGGACCACATATGTGATTTTGTAGCACACACTGATAAACCTGTGAAACAAATGCGTTTATCAGGTGGTGTGTCGTTCTATTTTGGTTTTTGAATGTTTTGCTTTATAAAGAGAAGCTATGAAAGACATGGGGGAGTATCCATGGACGCGTATAAGCTGCAGCTAGAAAATGACGCGCTCAAGCCCCTGCGGTAGATTGCAGAATAACAATATCGCATGATAAATAGTTCGAGAAAAGAAAGGTTTGTGCTGAGCATTGCAAATAAGTTTTTGAGAATAGACAATTTCTTTGAGTTCGCTGTTTCAATCTTTTGAGGAGAGGATAGTTCTTAAGATGCACTGCACTTATTTTTATTTCTTATAAACAAATAATCCTGTAACCTTTTTAGAGAGGTCATTGTGTTTATTATGATATGATAATTGGAGTTTTATCTTCGACCGCCCTTTGAGATAAAGGAATAAAAAACATAAGCTATTTCGGCTGGTTATAATGAGTTTGCTTGAAAAGGATGTCGATAAGGAAAATAATAATAAATCCAATTGAGAAACTCCATCGCAAGTGAAATGCCAACTCGGATTGGTATACATGAGTGTACTTGTCGCTGGTTACAGTCGTTTTTTAAATCAAGCAAGGGAGGTCGTTAACAAGAGAGTAGTTAAGTATACCTCTTTGATCACAACACCTGTTGGCGTGTGTTTAAGAGATAAGAAAAGAAACCTCCAAAACCTCACGACCACCCATTCCCTTATCAGAGGTATGATGACAAGACTATTAGTGAATATCTTTTTATGTCTATACGGAATGTTGTGCTTGATCAAAGCAGAAGCCTCCACACCTTTCTTTAATGTAGTTACAAGAATGAAAGATTACTGTTCGTTATTACTTTTAACAATTTGCGCCAGTATACATAAACAAAATTTCGTTCAGACTGATTGCACTGACCGTATTAATAGACCTCGTGATTCTTGACTTATTTCCCTCATTCCCTCGCCATATGCTGACACTCGTACCATTTCTAAGCTTCCTCTAACCAATCCGGATTTTTTAGAGAATACTGTAATTAGACCATGGGTTTAAACGCTATTTGAAGTAGCAGTTTCTTAGTTGTCAAACCCGTATCTTGGTCCAAAGCTTAGTTCTGTCTGGCCCTTTATCAGTACGTGCTCATATCACCATGGTTTAAACCAGAGGTGTTGCCTTGTGCGAAGGGTTGTTTATTTGTTTGTTTATTTTAAAAAGAAAGGAATAATTAAATTGCAATTGAGAATTATTTGAAATTGCTTCGCCATTAAAACATATTTAACGTTCGGTCGCTTCCATCAAAACGCGTTGGTCAGGATGAAAAAGTTTAGTAAATAATAATAATCGTGGTCGTGATGCTTATCACTGGAATGGAAAAACAATTATTTATGCCACTAGGAAAGAGAATTGGAAAGACAAAAGGAAAGGGATAGGGAAAAAGAAAGAGAAAAAGAAAGAGAAAGGGAGAAAGAAAGAGAGAAGGAACAAGAAAAAGCCAGTGAAGAAGAGAAAAAAGAAGATGATGACACAAGCGCATCGACACTTTCAGCACAAAGAGCAAGACGGTCGAGGAAACCAAGAGAGCGACGGAAAGCTACTGGTGTAGCCTATATGCCTGATGAAGTAAGCCTTAACGCAGTTTGCTTTTTTTTCGCAACATTTTGTTCTTACTGCTTATTTGTGTTGTTTCTGATTATTTGCTTATTCCCCTTGCTTATTATTTGCTTATTCCCCTAAATTGTCAAATTTATCCTCAGGCCACCCCTTACTGTACCTGCCTACCCTTTCTTCTGCTTGCTTGTCTCCCCCTACATCGTCAATACAAAAAGAAACTGATATTACCCCACATTAGTTTAACCCGACTTGGCCTGCTTCCTAGTATCTTCGTTTGCCATTGCCCTTTTCTTCCCCCCCCCCTCCCCTTGTTTTCCTTTACACCAGGGTGCCCTGCTCTTTTTTCTCTGTTTGTTTGCGATGTCATCGCCACCCCAAAAATTGCTTAAAGTAATCGCCACATTTTATTTTCATGAAAAGTCGAATTTTCATACGTATCATATTATACCAGCCACATGCAATTGATTATGTAATATTTTATTGAATTACGTGTATATTTCGCTGGTTTAAAAATATTGGTTGATTTGTATATTTCAACCTTCTTAAATTTACTAACCTTTTTACTTTTAAACGTTTCAACTTAATAGCAATAGCCATTATGATTTTACCCTTACTTCAACCTTGAAAATGGATATTGTCTTCTAAGTGATTTAAAAACGAATGATGAATTCATTCACTGCGATGCTTTCATTATAACTGTTCTACTGAAACTAATGGGTAGATCATTGCCTTTGGGAGTTTCTTGGTCACCAATTTTTGTTACTGTTCGCCTGATTTACTGGGTGAATATGGTCACTGAAAAAACTTGGGGTCTGAGTTACAACGATATTCTGACCTTCCAAAACCAAAACATTTTTACGTTTTCTTACAACCAAAAAATGGGCTGAGTTAGCACCTCCGATAAGCACCAATAATACCCACTGTATAAATTATTAATTCGTAACGTTTAATTTTTAAAACGTTTTTCACCCCTCACCGGTGCCGACCCTTGATTTACTCCCAAGTTAACCTCGTTCACCAAACAAATACAGGCAAACTTAAATATACGTATGAAAATGTAAAAGACATAACTTGGGACTATTTTAAAGAACCAGTAATGTCATAGAGGTAGATATGAGAGAGGTGGGTGCTAGAAAGGAGGACGCAACCGACAGAAACAAATGGAAAAGTCTAATCCGCTGTCGCGACACCTTACGGGAATTAGCCAAAAGTCAAAGAAGAAGAAGAAATGTCAAAAACAGCTAGAAATATTGGAAATCTTGAAAAAATGAATAATGTATAGCTGGAGGAGGGATCCAATACTGGGACTGAACGAAACATTTACACCAAAAAATAGTGATACCAGAGGAAATAAAAGAAATAATTCAACAATTAACTTTTAACTGTTGCGTATTTATGAGTTTAAACGGCGCAACTGCAAAAATAATATTTTTAGGGAAATCTTGGGAATGATGCTGCCTGTGGAGAAGGGTGGGGGGGGGTATTCCAATAAGGTGAGATGTGAAACGAAGTCATAGTTTAATCTTACATTTGCAGGAAATTAGCATGAACTGTGGAAACGAACTTCTGAAATATTATCTTGTTTAGCTGTGTTTACTTTGTTCACCCAGGGTTTTTTGTAGTTTTGCATTGGGATGTTGCCAAGAATTATTTTTTTCTGATCCAAAAAGGGTATTGAAGTACACATTTTATTTTTGAATAGATAAACGGTTAAATAGAGCGCCAATTAATCGTTATTTAAATCTAAAGCGCCCATTATGAGCAAGGCGTTTATTTGTTATGATCATATTTGCAAGTAGTTCTGATTGTGTTGTGTCGTCACTGTCGTGAGCATCACCATTTCGTGTCGTACCTTTTCAAATAATGACGCTCTTTATCTTACATTTGCTAGGATGATGAGAACGAGTCTGATGAAAACAAGGAAACGTGGGTAAATACAAGAACAAACGAAGATAATCAAGAGACAAAATNCAAAAAGGGTATTGAAGTACACATTTTATTTTTGAATAGATAAACGGTTAAATAGAGCGCCAATTAATCGTTATTTAAATCTAAAGCGCCCATTATGAGCAAGGCGTTTATTTGTTATGATCATATTTGCAAGTAGTTCTGATTGTGTTGTGTCGTCACTGTCGTGAGCATCACCATTTCGTGTCGTACCTTTTCAAATAATGACGCTCTTTATCTTACATTTGCTAGGATGATGAGAACGAGTCTGATGAAAAAAAGGAAACGAGGCTAAATACAAGAACAAACGAAGATAATCCAGAGACAAAATTATCAACAAGAACTGATGCGCTGAGGAACGATGAAGAACCTGCAAGACTGGTATGTCACTTGGCACTCTGCCGTAAATGTTTTGCACGTCGTTTTTCGCATTCATCCATTTGCACTATTATAAAATATTCCTTACAGTTGACCTCTTTATCTATTTTATTCGAGACCAATTAAAAGAGCTATCCATTGGGTACGTTTGGTGTGGGCAACATTACCGTTGTGCAAAGCCATTGACAGAAATTCTATAATTTTCATTAAGCTGACGTACTTTAATATTTTTACACAGAAATTTATTTATTTGTTGACTACAAAGTAAACAGAAAAATCAACGACAAATAGAGAAGGACGAAGAAATTGTTACTGTACAAAGCTGATGCTGAAAACTGACGTGACCTTTTTTTTAACCAATTATCAGCGTTTCCTGTTCTGCTCTTGTTTGCAATCAACCTTTTCCTGATGCATGACTAATATTTAAAGTAGACCTACGATGTGGAAAACATTGAAATACTTGTTCTATTCTGATGAGACGTTAATAACCCCCAATGGTTCATTGGTCGCGAATAACTCGTTGTCAACACGATTGTTTCATTGTTTGGAGCACTAAAGCTTTTTACTGTCCGCACCCGTTGCACTATCAGCTCCTCTCTACCGAGATATTATCAGTGTGTCATTACTCTTCAATCCAGGTCTAGGAGGAGATAAGACTCGGAAAAAAAGAATCACTAGAAAGATCTCCGTCAAGAAGTTAATTTGATGCAGTGGAATTATTCAACCCAACCTTGGTAAAGAGAAGAGTGAACAAAGAAAACGGTGATTTGTTTATCTATGCGAGGTCATCAGGAACAGAGGTGTACAGTTTTCATGCTGCTGTAACAATTGAGAGGTCGGGCGAAGGTGGACAGATATAAGATAAAGAGATAAAAAAGAATTAGGAAGGCTATACATCCTATTATTTGCCTTCAGAGAAGATAGAATTAAAATACCATTTTAAGGTTCTTTTTGGCAAACTTTAACTGGTGTTTTTACTTTTCTAGCGCTGTGGTATACTTGTTTTAAAGCAGGTGTACCATAGCGCTAGAAAAGTGTATGAAAGCTGCGAGATTTTTGTTTACTCCAAGACCTACGAAAGAAAGCTGTGTGTGGCTACTTGCTCTCCGAATTGGCTTTAAGATAGGATACAACAATGTTTTGGAAATGTTTGAGAAATTGTCAACATGGCCGCTACTTATTGAAGAGAATTTACTGTTTCCATTATAACCTTGAATTCTGTAATATATAACAGGTTCGGTTAAATGAAATGAATACGGTTGGCCAGAAGGTACGCTCCATGTCGTGTTGAGATGTTCAGCAGATTTACAACAGCGAGTTTGGCGTGGCTTTAAAAGTTGCCTGTTTATGAAGTTGATTTCGTGTGTTGAGGCCTGTCAGTAACCAGGATATTGTAGTGTTTTTATAATTTGGGTGAAATGTCTGTGTATATATTACAAAGATGTGCTATTTACACCCTCCGTTTCGATTCGGTTTTTTTCCTAACTGAAACATGCTCTCCAGGAATCAGATTTTATTGGGATGGAGAAGAGATGATAGACCATGTCAAGGTTTGCTAAGTGACTGTGGGGTTCGGATTAAACACGGAAGATGATATTGACAGCCAAATTAAAACTCTAACATATATATGACGTCAAATAGGGCAGCGAAGCGTATTAAGAAGATAAGCGAGAAATCCTGTTGTGACCCGTATTTTATGCAGTCGTGTCTGTTCGAGTTTTAAGGTGTGTGTGCAGAAAAAAAAGATGTTTTGCTAGAACTGGAAGCTTCTGGATATAGTTGATGTACAACAGTTGTTTAAGTTGATATTTAAAAGTCTTAGTACTTGAAAGTCTGGTAATGTCTTGGAGACGACCCAGCTACCAGGTATGACAGAACAGTGGCCGCTTTTAATTATAACCGACGTTAGATCTCATTTGGAAGAAAGGGGTTCTTTATAAACATTAGAAATGTTTGTGTATTTGAGAGACGAAATATTACAGGTAGTGTGCACAGCAGAAAGTGACTTCATTCGAACTACATAATTTTTACATAAAAGTACTCAGTGTTTTTAATTACTTGCTTTGTAGTGAGGATATAAAAATAACGCGCGGTGAAAAAGCGAATGTCGTTATTGTGGGTGACAAAGCTTTATTTTGCTGTTAAAATCAGCTCTTCCAATGGTTATTGAATAATAGTGTTCTTTCTTACATTCAACCATCATATTTACAGTAGAGGTGTGAAAATTTGCAGTCAAATTTAAGTAACTTTTTTGTTTACTTATAGAAGATATATGTTTAATTTCCTACTTCCTAACAACTATAATTACTCGCTTCTTAATTATCCATATCTTAATTATCGATAGCTTAATTATCNTCAGTGTTTTTAATTACTTGCTTTGTAGTGAGGATATAAAAATAATTGCGCGGCGAAAAAGCGAATGTCGTTATTGTGGGTGACAAAGCTTTATTCTGCTGTTAAACTCAGCTCTTCCAATGGTTATTGAATAATAGCGTTCTTTCTTATATTCAACCATCATATTTACAGTAGACGTGAAAATTGCAGTCATATTCAAGCTCGTTTACTTATAGAAGATATATGTTTAATTTCCTACTTCCTAACAACTATAATTACTCGCTTCTTTAACTATCCATTGCTTAATTATCCACAACTTAAAAGAAGCACACTCTTGCGAGAAGAGGGATGGAGATAGTTGCAAAAAAACATGCCTTTTAAATTTGTATGCGAGATTTTTAGGGGTTTTTTTTCAATAAATATTATTAAAGGTGTCTTTGCCAGATTTTCATACTTCTTTCTCGGATAGAAGTATGTAGTCCTGCGTGTTCTTTCTCCGTTGTGTTGTCCAGCTTTGCCGGTGTTGACTGTTGGAGTATTCTATTCTTTGATATTACCATACGAATGAAAAAAATTATTATATGTTCTTTACTCTCTGAGCGTTTTCGTACGCCAGCCAATGTTTATTTTTCGAGATACTTTGTTTTTGGTTCTCAAAAGTAATGGCCGAAATCCTCCTTATACCTATGCTATTTAACAAAAAGTTTCGAAAAGGGTTTCAAATCACTTATTGTCTTTGTTATGAGGGATTATAAAGGAAGGAGTTCTTAAGGCGGAAGGAATGAATACGTTTTAGGTTATGGAAAGGGATTAAGCGAGTTCGATAGTCGGTAGTTCGAGGTGAGAAGTTTCTCTTATGTATGGAACCACAACGCCATTGGGATGAAGACTCTTAGGAAGTCAGTAAAAATGGTGCATAGAGGATCTTGAATCAAAAGACTTTTATGTTGTGGTGTCTGGGGTGGGCATCCCCAAAGATATGATGGTTAAATCTGAACCATGGCTTCTGTCTTACGCCGATGTGGTACTTCTACATGAAGGTTTTTAAGAGCGGCTAATGTACTTTTTCCGCAGACAGCAACCTCTTATTTTATGGCCGACGTAGTGCAATTTGGTCAACATCAGACAAACCGGTATTAAGGCTTATCCAGTTTTTAAACCTGAAAATCATAGAGGCTATTTGCCAATGGCCCGATTTCCTTGAGCTGTCACTTGGTGCTTCTTTTGGGATAAGGAGTACAGAACACTAGACGTTGGGCTTTGTGATAACATCTGCTATGGGTCCAACCATGGAATATTAACGAATCCATTTTTGAATTAACTTAAACTGAAAGCTTTTGCTGAAAAAACCGTTTTGAATATTACTTAAAATGATTACTTTTACTGTTCAAATAATGAAAAAGTTATCACCAAAGCCAGTATCTCGGCACTTAAAATAATGACACCAGGGAGAAATTTTCATGTTTTGGGAGCTGACCCTGAACGTTCAAATTGCCTAGAACGTGATTTAGTAAACTAAGATAAGAATGATTTTCCCAACGGAAACCCGAGAAGATGTAACGTTTCTTACTGTTTAATTTGATGGGAAAATATCTGGTTGACAATCTTGTTTGTATAATGTACGTTGCAGAGGTTATATTTAAATGTGCTCCAACACGTTTGACCATACAATTGAAAAGGTCAGATCAAACGAGTTAGACCCTGGGGTGTTAAAAAAGCACGTATAACCCATACTCATGCTTCTGATACATAGAATGATCTTCTGTTGTTGTGATGTCACAAAACATGACGCTTTGTTAGGTTTTAAACGCTACAACGAAAATGTAAGAGGAGCGGTTGGCCACATAAGGTCGCGAAACAAGACGATTTCATCAGGAGGAAAGTGGACGGATAAGATAGGGGTTTTTCCGAAAAGCAAAGAAATCGGCAAAAGCAGATAATCAGGTTTAATGCCCTCATGTCCAAAAGCAAACATTCACTGGTCACTTGGTGCACATATAGCCAGTTATCGTTAGGCGCATGATAGCCTTTACAGTTTATGTTTTTCTTTGTACACCAAGTTTTTGTACTCTTGACCACGCCTTTTGCAAAGGTGCTCAATGATATTTGTTCTTTCTTACCAGTAATGATATAACTAATTAATAGAGTAACGTTATTCAGTGGGATTTTGGCAAAAATTTTTCGTTTTTTAATGGTTGGTTTGGTAGTGTAGACGAAACAGAGCAAATTAAATGAATGTTTATATTTCTCGTACTGAATGGTAATAATAATAATAATAATAATAATAATAACCACAATGAGTTTTACTCTGTAAGATTCCTTCAAGTGTTAATACGATGCAAGACTCAATGAAACTCTCAGTGGGGCATACCAGAGACTTTTTTTACCCGACAGGGCTCAATCGACAGGATTAAGGAAATTACTTTAGGTACATTTGGCTTACAGCAGTATAAAATTGATATTGCCACTGGTTTTAATGACTTGACTCAATTTCTGTGACTGTGGAAGCCGAAGAGCTGTTTTCTGTATCAGAGAAACGATGTAGTGTAAAGAAACCAATTCCGTGAGGACCAAAGTTGGAAACTGACAATAAGAGATGACTGACGAAAGTAAAATGCTGGATAATTGAGGCTATAAGCCATTTAAAAAAACACAGTCATCAGTAGAACTATAGGTTTCCAAGGCCCTGGAAATATTATGAAATAAATTTTCATTTGGCTTTTTGCTTAAACATCAGATCACCAGTCTTCGATTTTCCCATCGTTTTTACCATGAAAAATGCCCTAATAAACCTTCTTTTAAACTCCAAAATAATTTGTGTCTGCCGTTTTGCCTAACAGCGTCTTCATGCTTGTTTTAATGGTTTAGCGTGTGAGCGCCTGTTACGAGCATGAGCTTTTTCCTCGAACTTTTCGACTTTTAGAACTTCCAGTTAATTTTCTTGCTTATTTCCGCAACTCGTTAACGTCTACAATGAATTGCTCTCTTTACTTGGTCTTTAATTTCTTTACAGTTTCGTACAAAGTGTTGTTCAAGATGTGATAAATTTATGCCTCTTTCAAGACTTTTAGTTCGAAAAATATCACTTTTAGCTGATCTGTGAGGTTCCTGTCTTCGCTAGATTCCCAGGGCACTTCTTTCGTCGTAACTTTTAAGGCTGGAGGTTTATTGTGAAATGTGAATCTGCTGAAGACCCAATTAAGAGCAGCAAATAATAATGTGATTGCTTGTAGACACGTGTGAAGAAGTAGTCCTTTTCAGTTATCCTCATTTTTGTGTTTTAACTCGAATCGTATGAGTATCGATGATAAGTAAAGATCTGTTAGAAAATTGCGTCGGAGTGAGAAAATGATAACTTATGGCTCTGCTTCTGTTTTAATAAGTGAAGGATAAGGAACCATGCTGTTTAAAAAAATTGTGAACTTTAGGATAAAACTATTTCTCTATTTTATTGTTGTTGTTTTAACGGCATTTTCCCCCGAGTAATTGAGGCTCAGACGGTACCCTTCAGAGGGACGTTTTGGCAGCGAGGAATTTCTTTTTCTTTTGTAAAGTTCCAAATTCTTTTCGCCCGCTCGGTGAGTCGAGTGACACAAAGTAGAAACGAGTCCCCCCAATTGGTCCAAAGACGGACTAATTCCTTTTTGTAACTAAAGAAGTTGTTTGAAGGATTTTACAGGCACAGGTGGTCGTGGATATTGAAGAGTTTAACCTTGATTGGGGTAGCTGATAACATGAAGGTCCTAGGGAAGAGTATGATATAGTGGAAATACAGTTAAACGCAGAGGATGACGTATTTAAGGATACCAACATTTAACGTGGGATTTAAAAAAAGATAAACTTTTATCTCACAAACTTACCTCTACCAATACCCTTGATGAAAAGGATAAAAGCTGGCTAAAGTTTGGGAAAGAACCACCCACAGTGTAATCACCTCCCATATATGGGTGACCTGAGGTTATTCGGGTAGAGTAATATAGATATCAATTGTACATTCAATGTATACGTTAAGTTGTCACATGGATATGTAGTTCAGTGTAGTAAAATGTGGTGTTCATTATCATGAATCGTTAGAAGAGGATTACCCATGATAGAAGCAATTTGCCTTATACTTACTTATTTATTTACTTACGTACCTTCTTACTTACGTACTTACTTGCTTGCTTGCTTACTTACTTACTTATTGAGTGAATGTCCACACAAATCGAATTGCTTAGGTCTCGAAGTGACTAAACGAACTTCAATTATTTTATCTAATAGGTTTTACTATATTTTATTTTGTTTTCAATTGTTTAATTTTTGTAAATCTTGTTTCCTTGATGAAAACCTATTATTTTCTACTTGTAAATGCCAGGAAGAAATAAATTATATCAAAGCTTGCTTGCTTGCTTGCTTGCTTACTTACTTACTTATGGAAAAGATAAAAAGCGTTAATGAAGTTTACAAGTACTAAGATACAGTAGAACTAGCTGGATTAAGAGAGGGGTAAATAAAAGGGAGAACAAAGGAATTCAAGCGAAGGATTGATCTAATTTTGACATCAGACTTAAATATTTGAATATTTGGTCAGAAGCTGTAATCAGATCGAGTGTTAGATATGTTATAGTAGACGAAAGAGAACTGAAGAAACTACACATGCAGCCACGGAAAATTCTGACAATAAATAGAGCGTTTCATGCAAAAGGTGACGACTGTAGGCTATATATTGCAAGACCAAGAGATAGAAGTGAGTTATAAAAGTAGTAAAAAGCTTCCGATCAGAGGAAAGTAGCTGTGAAAACACCCAAGAGCATCTATTAAAAGCAGTTAACGAATAACAGGGTGTAAATGACACTGTTGAGCCGTCAGTGTGTCAAGGTCAAATACGAAGGGAGAGGGAGAGAGAAATCAATTGGCACGAAGTAAATACTGCTTTGGATTGGCTTTTTAAGATATGGATGCGGTAGCAGACAGAAGAAAATCCTGATTGTGGCTTGAGCATGAAACAAGCATTGATGGCCACGGCACAAAATCATGCAATACGTACGAATTGCATTACATACAATGCAGACAAATCAAGAGCTTGGACACCCTGCAGAATATGTGATGAGAATAGGTAACCGGTAAACCTTATCATATGTGTAGTAAATTAGCCCAGCTTTATAAGCGGCGGTCACGACAATGCAGCACGGCTGGGCCACTATTCGATTTAGCAGAGTGACCTGCCCACAGCTAAGCAGTGGTACAATCATTAGTCAGAGAGAGTTATTAAATATGAGATACTGAGAAAGTTAAATGTAAGCACAGATTATTAATTCCAGCATAGAAAAAAAAGGTATTCCAGCGAACTAAAATCAGAGGAGGCGTGCTTATTTACGACATAGCAGTCCCAGAAGACACGAGGATAAAAAAAAGGGCAACAAAAAATTTCTTAATCGAAAATTTTAATACCTGAAAAGAGAAATTACAAGATTACGATGACATTGAAAAGTGGCATTTCAGCTGTAGCTGGTATATAAGTATATTGTGTTGTTTTAACATCATTTTTCCCCAGCAATTGGGGCTCAGACAGTGCACTTCAGAGGGACTTGGATTTGGCAGTGAGGAATTACTTGGCCGGATGCCCTTCCTGACGCCAATCAATGGCTTTTTCTTTGTAAAGTTCCTAATTCTTTTTACCCGCTCGGGGAGTCAAACCTGGAACCTCTTGGTTACGATGCAGTTGAACTAACCATAAAGCCACGCCTCGTCTCGATGATACATAAGTAAGGTACATAAGATTGTGATGCATAAGTATGTGTTACAAAAATAGTAGAGAAGCACTAAGAGAAAATTTGGAATTAAAGTCAGGCCTTTAGCTAAGTAGAAAAGAGCACTGTCTTGAATTGCAAGAACATTAGGAAAGGTTCTCGAAACCTATGGCCATTTATTCTAGTTTACTTTCGGGAAAAAGTTACCGAAGACGTTTTCTCAGTAAATCGATCTTTTTAAGAAACGAAGTCTTGATTGTTTATTTTTTATTATGATTGCTGTTATTTCACCCAGTATTACACAATCTTGTCTTTTAGTTCCGGTTAAAACTGGAACCTTAGGTCTGGTGCTTCTTTTCATTATAAGCTTTCTTATTAAAGCCCAAAGTGAAGTCTACATTTCCTGTGTTCTATGTAATATTCTTGTTGTTACAAGGAGCGTAATTCTTATTACGTATTATTATCGTTGTTGATACCCGAACTAGACCAAGGAACACAAAGAAGAAACTAGGTCAGTGCTCAGCGTTTTCATACAGTTGCTTAAGCGATAAGTAGAAAAGTCAATTTTATTGGGGAAGTAGGTAAGTTTGGGTGACGGATAAAGACGCTTAGGCAGTTGTCTTGCGTTAAAAAAATAATTTTTCTTCGACAGGCATAAGATTAATGGTGCCTTCAGAATTAAAAAAAATATTTTAAAACTTGATCATTAACTTAGCGCAGATTTATCGTCTTGGACGGTTTTTAGTTGTAGCTGAGACTGAGATCAAGGAGACCAAGCGAAAAAGAAGGGGGAAATGTTTTTGAAATTGTAATTCGAGTGCAATAAATGACAGTGGCCAGTGTTGTTTAATAAATACTTACTTTTATTTTTGTTCTGACTACAGAGTATATCAGAGCGATTAAGGCGAAAGAGAGAGGAGGACAGTTCATCGACTACAACCTCAGTAACAGCATCAACCACACCAAGTCGATATAGTTCACGAGATGTGACTGCAACTAAAGACACTGTCAAAGAGAGTGTTAAAGATACCGGCAGTAATCATTCTTCACGTAGGGTGAGTACCAGTTGCATATTTTAAGGCTAATATGCTAACAGGGCCTATTTAATAGTTACTTTAATTGTGAGAAACAACTACCTTCACCTGTTAGATATCAGGAAAAAGGAAGAACTTTGATGCCATGCAGTAACCTACTGTAAAATCCGGTTTATTGAGCTAAAAGAATTGTGAAGGGAAAAATTAATATCTTCGAAAACGACTTTCTGTTAAGATTTAGCAAGTGGTATCCATAAAAAAAGTTTATTAGTTCCCAGCACCACCGTTTTATAAAGCATTAGTATTTATGTTAATTTATTCCAATTTAATTTAATTTATATAAATTATTACTCGTAAGCATTTCCTACAGAAAGGAAGGATGGGGCCATGTATTGCGCCTATGCTTCCGCGTTCGTTGGACCTGCATGTACATATGTATATACATAATGTATAATATCTACCTTTTCAGAATACTGGATAGTTTTATTTACATTTATTTTTATATTTATTGTATTTTATTTGGTTGTTTCTAATTTAAAGAAGTTTTTCTTTTCCAAAACCGTTTTCTGATTTTTAGCCAGGAGAATTAACTGAAACTCGTTATTTTGATGTTATTAATGTTTTTCGGCCATCCAAAACGTTGCATCACTGACATTGGGTAAATAAAAGTGCAGCTGCAAAAACGCGAATGTTTACTATCAGGATTATGTCTTTTACCAAGTGTTGGGCTTCCACAGTTACCCACAAGGTGATTAAATTACCCCAAACGTGCTTGGTCCCTTTATCCGTATCTCTCTGCAGCCCATCCACTGTGGTCTTTGTTTGATTGTCGGATTCTTGGTGAACATAATAATGGGACTCGGGAATCAATTGTTAATTCATTCTTGGTAAACCTTTTTTGCCTGGCTCCAGTTTTTAGAGCAGTACAATCGTTTTAAGTAACCAAAACCCAAAGACATCTTGTGTGTTGTAAATACTCCCGAAGAAGCATATTCTCTTGAGCAAATATTGAAACACTTTTTCTTGATAATAACTTATGTATTATCATCGATGTATCGGTGTATATTTGATATCCCATTTTACTTAACCTGGTAAATTTTCACCGGCCCAGCCACAAATTAGTTAAATATTTTATACCATGTGATAAACATTGCAGACAGAAGAAAATAACTTTATTTTACATATTAAAGTTCGGTAGTTACTCCTCTTCTTCCCAAAATACAACGAGTTCAGGATTTCCCAACAGGCTATTTTGTTCTTGACGAAGTTTATTTCTGACTTTTAACTTTTTAAAACTATGATTATCTGGTAAATCGTTTTTCTTTCAAGAGAAAAGCTGGTGCCTTGCAGACGTAATTTATTACCAAAAGTGATCTCAGTATTAAATATAATAGTGGTCGAGCGAAGCAGGAAGTGGTGATACCTTGGCGCTATCTTTATTAGCGACTGCTGCACATGGTAGTGATCACGCTACTCCTCTCCTTGATCAATTGCAACAGTTAACACTTTTTGCTGTACCTGGCTCTTACCCACAAGGTTGTCTGTAGAATGCTAAGGTTACCCAAAACAGAACTGGTATTCTGTCATTCTCCCTATTTCTTGGACCGTGATCAAGTACGCTAGCCATTAGCCACTATTCAACATGGACTTTTATATGTGAACATTTTAGGGCTTACCCTGTGGGTTTTTGAGCCCAATGTAAGTTGATAATGAGTAAAAAAATTGCTTTTTTTTCATTGCATTTTTTTTCTTCTTCTTTTCTTGCACCATTTTAGTCCTCAACAACGTCAGTAGAATCAGTTGAGATAAAAGAATTACAGGACAAATTAGAAGACGCTTATAATGAAATTGATGATTATAAAAGTAGGCTACAAAAGGTCTCTAGGGTAAGTATTCAAGTAGGGATGATAGTAGATTACATAATAAGTTACGATGTAATAAGCGCCAGTGTATTGTGTTATGTTATAATAGAGTATACTGTGCTGTGATTTATTTTGTTTTGTTATAATCACAACCAGGGGAGAGTACGGAAAAGATACAGGTAGAATTATCATGCCGTGGAAGAGACATCTCCACAGTGGCATGCTTTGCCCATGTCAAAGAAGGTGGAGTAGGGTGGGTGGGGGTGTTAAGACAACCAGGAAGTCAGAGAAACAAAAAAATAGATAAAATAACCAAAGCATGTATTACATTTTTATTTTCCCTGGACATTTTTGCCTCTGTACGTATTCCCCGTAGCAGCACTTCCGCTTTATTTCATACGTGAAGACTGTTATTGGCAATACGAATACTGCACTGTACAAGGCTCGAGTAAACGTATTGTTTTACAATGAAAATAGGGACCTAAGCATAAAAGAATTTTTTTTTAATGGATTTTTAAATTACATAGTCGAAAGTTGTATACTTGGGTGTGGTACTTTCTTGGCAAGAAAAAGTCAGCACAATTTTTGCCACTTATTTAGAATGTGTCACACCACATACAGTACAAGGAAATGGAATATTGACTCATGGATGATCAAGAACGAACTAAGGGTGGAAATTACCTCTAAAGCACATTGCAAACAGAATTAAGACTAGGCATTAATCCAAATGGCCAGTATGGTTAGTGTTTAAGCCGGCTCATGTAGAGTCCATTGTTGTTAACCTTGCTCTTTTATCTCAGCCGCCAAGATTATGATTATTATTATGACTTTTTCTCACAGCTATTTGATTTTGCGTTGGCCCGGTTATTATCAATTGCTGCTTGGGCACACCCAGTACCCCAAGGTAGCAACTGTCAGTTGGTTGATATTTTCTGTGTCATATAACTACTGCGAGTAATCCAAAACCTTTCTCAGTGCACGGGCTCTTCCCAGCAGGCAGGTTTTCTGGAGTGGTTCGATACCCGGCTTGGGAATTACCTATCTTCAATAGATTATTCTCGAGCTTTTCTGTCACCATGCAAAGAGCACCAATTGCGACCGAGATAAATAATTATGACAGTCGTCACTTCAATACTCCAGCTCTTAAAAATTTTATATTTTAGGTCTGTACACTCTTTCTTTTATCCCCGCTCTATTCTGTGTCATGAGGGTACCTTACATCAATCAGAGTACAAGTTCTTTTTTCTTTACAATGGCAGTATTTGGTCGATTGTGTTCAAGCTTCTCGTGAATCAGCATTTGCAAATCTCCAGTATCTCTACTCTGTCATTCTCTAAGGTTCTTATCTCTTTAGTAACAACGTGTTTATTGCCTTTTTCTGAGAAAGGAAGGACTTTTATTTTTGATAAGTTCCAGTGCAGTATAGCGGTTAACTTATCGTATCTACATTTCGTATATCTTTCTGGGCCAACCGTTTACATTTGGACACTACATACGCAATATTTCCCTCTTCGTCGCTGCACATTCTGTATTTATCTTGGACTACTTTCTTGTCAATATTCTTCATTGTCTACCTGGTTCATACTGCTTGATCTTGCACGGCTAACAGAAGTCCTTCTATTTCGTTCTAAAGGTAACCTTTCCGCAATAAAAACCCAACTGTTCTTGTCATCACGCAGAAAACTTTTTTTTTTCTTGATAAACTTTGAATTAAGGGTCAAGAGTAGGATGATGATGATCACGATGATGATGATTACGATGATGATTAAATTATTATCACTATTACTGTTATTGGCACAACTACCAAAAACTACTATTACTACTACTACTATTACTATTACTACTATTACTACTACTACTATTACTACTATTACTACTATTACTACTACTACTATTACTACTACCACTACCACTACTACTACTATCTTTCCGCTACGTTTTCTTTTTCGTTTCCTGGTCTTTTTTATTATTCTTATTAAGAACCATACAAGGTATAAAGCCATTTATTATATGTAACAGTTGAGGAGCCGTGGCTTAATGGTTAGTGCACTGCACAGTAACCAAAAGTTCCGGGTTCGATTCCCCGAGCTGTTGAGGAGAATTTAGAACTTTGCGAAAAGAAAAAGCCATTGGTTGGCGTCAGGAAGGACACCGTCTGAGCCCCAATTTNTACTATTACTACTACTACTATTACTATTACTACTATTACTACTACTACTATTACTACTATTACTACTATTACTACTACTACTATTACTACTACCACTACCACTACTACTACTATCTTTCCGCTACGTTTTCTTTTTCGTTTCCTGGTCTTTTTTATTATTCTTATTAAGAACCATACAAGGTATAAAGCCATTTATTATATGTAACAGTTGAGGAGCCGTGGCTTAATGGTTAGTGCACTGCACTGTAACCAAAAGTTCCGGGTTTGATTCCCCGAGCTGTTGGGGAGAATTTAGAACTTTGCGAAAAGAAAAAGCCATTGGTTGGCGTCAGGAAGGGCATCCGGCCAAAAAATTCCTCACTGCCAAATCAAAGTCCCTCTGAAGGGCACCGTCTGAGCCCCAATTTCTGGGAGAAAATGACGTTAAAACTTTAAAAAAAAAAAAAAAAAAAAAAAATTATATGTAACAGTTATTGGAAGCCAGACAAAGAGTATACATAATAGAATATGATACACTTTGTCAAGTTTTTATCATATTTTGATATGGCATTAATTTTAAAGTTTCTGTCAAATTTTTTAAAAATCCTTTCACCATATTTGTTAGGAAAAGGAACAATTGGAAAAAAAAATAGCACAGCTCGAGGATGAGTCGAAGGTATGTATTCATTACAGTATAAATTTTTGTAAAGAAAGTGAACTGTTCTTAGGATAACCTTTTCTTTTTCGCGGTACTGTTATGCTATTACCTGTTATAAATACCCACGAGAGAACCGGATAACGAGTGGTCGGATTTCACAAAAATATTTGGCAACTGAATCCTTATTTCTGGTTAAGTGTACGTTCAAGCGTTTTTCTAAAAGTGGGGGTTCGTTCCTTGAAAAATTTACCCATTTTATTATTTGTGATATGTAGTATGACCCAGTATGATCGCCTTTGATGATCAACTTTTTAAATTTTTGATTTTTGTTTCAGAATGTGCTTCCCAAAACAATTACGACTATGAAATCATTATTTTCATTTGGCGTTTTTGTACCCAAATTTTTACCTGGCTTGATCGCTGTTCTTCAGTATTGATTTTAAGTCATCGTTGCTCCCCTGAACTTCCGCCATTCAGGAAAGCAAGCGTGTAAAATAAACCTGAGGGATACTTTTATGGCCACATCCACCCAGCGTACAAATGTTTTCCCAGCATGCAGTAAGTAGTACATTGCTTCGTCAAAAATTTACCCAGGTATCTGCATGTGTTTGTTTTGTTTTTTGTTGGTTTTTTGGAGGGTTGGCAATGTAGTATTTGACACCCGCTGATTGCAACATGAAGGGTACTTCTTTATTTTTCTTACTCCCTGACAACAAAATACCGCTTGAATACTACAAGGATTTTTTTTCTCCACACATTCCTGATCAGTATGAAACTCGTTTACAGAATCGGAAGAGTTGCAGCGTTTTGTGGAGCACGCGTTTTGAAAACGAGTCACAAATTGAGATGGACAGAAGTCAAGAACTCAAAAGACCTTTGCTCTGGTAAAGGATAGGAGATCACCCTGTAATTCGAGCACATGTTGTTTTCATATCTTTCAGTAAGAAAATAAGATAAGATAAGATGTACAGCTCATACGAAGTACGTTGTAGTGGTGCTCAAATGATCTTTTGGCTTATTTTGATGTCACATAATCCTTGTCACAATAGGAGAAGATCGTACCGCATCACTGGATCATCGAAACAACGAATAATGTAATCATCTGAAACGAATTAAACTAAGCCTACAGTTTTTGTCAAATCTTCAAAGTAATAAAATATCAGCGTCGCTTCCAAAACTGCTGCAGCGAGCACAACATGGACATTTACAAACAAACAGACAGAATAACTAAATGGCAACGCCTTTAAAGCTTTTAGTTAAGCGGATCAACGTTTTATGATATCTTTTGTTGTGACTTCTAAACGGATTTTCAGCATGCTGTGGTTTATGGAAAGCCTATCAGTCTCTATATTCGGGTTAAAAAGAAGACTTTGTTTGCCTTTGGTCATCAGTGAATTTTAGGATTAATTTGCCCCTAGACTAGTGACCTTGCATATAACATAGCATGTACAAGTTTGCCTTTCCTTTTTAGTAATGATTTGAACTGAAGAACTGTACATACTACAGACTTGTACAATGAATTGACAAACGAAATGTTTTGTCCTCCGTCATATGGTTACAGTGTCCGTCTCTGACGTATCATCATTACCATCTGAATAAAGTCATGCTTTTAATTGGATTTAAAAAAGCCTATGTCTTTTGGTAAACAAAAATACCCAACGATCGGTCGGATAATGGAACAATTGAACCGAACTTCGAATTTTCACTTTGACCCCCGTGTATTTTCAATGACGTTGTAAAGATCTAGGGGGAAAGCAATGTTAACTTGGCAGTGTGTTTGCTCCTGACGTTGTTAAGGCTAAACCTCAGAAAAAGCAGCGGCCATAAAGTAAAGTGCCTTTTTTAATTATATATTTTTCGATGAGCGGAGGGGAAAAGGGTAAAACTCGAGCATGTACCGAAGGTGCAAACAAGACATGACGATCTCCTTAGTTTTGTGTTTGTCTTTACACTGAAATAGTATCTGAATGATATTTTTAATTGTTTTACCTGTTAGTCTTACGTTATTCTTCTTCTTTCACTGCGATAATTTGCGCCATTTTTGGCGCTCTTTTTGAACCACGTCAATAGCCACCTCAAGAAAACATAACACAGGAGGATGAGTTTTACAGTCATTTTTTTCCTCTATCTAACCCCCAAATAGAAAAAGGTAGACCACATTTGCGCTTACATTGAGTCGTTTTCAGACCCGCAAACTTTTTCCAAGCGTTCACCACTTAAAGCATTGCTAAACTGTCACCCATCTGTGAACTTGCGACTGATAGAAAGGAAGGAACAGTTTTGCGTCCATCGGCAACCAAGTGCTTTATTAAGAAAAGCTATGTACGTCGTAGAAAACATAAACAGGCGTCCATTTTTCAGAACATAGCTGGTCACGCCTGTGAGTTGTAAGAGAATAAAAGTCAGATATTTTTTTAATCTGTTTTGAACGGTTTTAACTAGCTCATTTTTGTACCTCCGAAAGAGTCGTATACCATCCCAGAAAACGTGATTGCGAAGCTGATTTTATGCTTTTACGCTTTTTATTTGTGAGTAAATGATGAATGGTGCTCGATTTGGAAGCCTAGCTATCTCAAAGTCACCCACAGTAAATCAAAACACAGCAGTTAAATGTATCTTTCAGAGCATCTTTGCTTAAGGTTTCAAACTTAAAACTATCTTCGAGATTTCACGAAAACAAAGCTGTGAAGATTAAAATAAGACACAGTTTGTTTTCGCTGTGGTATACAGAAACTCAGTCTTGTGGTGGAGGAGATATTTCTTAGTCGAGGTGACAGTAAACAACTTTTTCCCTTCCGGTTGATGTAAATGTGCTTGCTTGTGTTACCAAAATAGTATTTCTTTTACGTTGGAGTATTGTTTTATAAGATACGGAGTCATGACTCCGATTTTTGTAGTTTGATTAATGTAACGAATGGAATTGTCGACTGCTGACATTGATACTAAGAAAATGTACCAATTTAGAAGCTAAAACAGTTATTAAGGAAAATCGATAGCAATTCAGGGGGAAATGCCTTGATTAGATTAGTGGGTTACAGTCAGCAAGTAGATTGACACCAGGTAGAGTTAAGAGCTAGTCGTGGGACAGATGCATGTTGAAAAAACAACATGTGGAAGGCTTTAGTTTTCAAAGAAGATTGAATGCTGTATCTTGTATTATTTCCAATACCTGGTTTAATTAACTTAGGAATTGAGCAAATTAGTCCGCTCAGTTTGACGTGAAAGCTACAAAATCCTTGGTGTGATTAGGTAAGATCTTAAAGCATAATACTTGGCTATTGTACTGTTTTAATCCCGGTATTACAGAATTTTTGGTAATGCCTTGAATCCTGGGCTTGTGTAAGACGGATTTTCAAATTTGAAAATTGTTTCGTGCTTTTCTTATCCACGGTGTTATCGGTTCATCGCCGTAAATTTCGTAACTTAACGTAATTCTATCGTCATTGGATTGGATGAATATTAGTTGTTTTGTTTGGGTTTTTTTTAGGGATCTAATCAGGAAAGTTATCGCTGTATGTTCTTCTTCTGCTGCTGAGTTCCTTATCCTTTCAGGACGTTGGAGATCATGGTCTTCCATCTCTTTCTCTCTTTTGTCAGTGCTAAAATTTCACAGTCACTCCTCTTGAACTGGAGAATCTTGTTCAAGCTGGTAATGAATTTCAGTCTCTGTCTTCCTCTACTTTTCTTTCCTTCAATCTTCCCTGTTAACACCAAGTTTTCCAAACCTTCACATCTCATTGCATGACCCAGAAACTGCAGTTGTCTTTTTCTAATTACCTTCATCAACTTTCTTTTCATTCCTGCTCTCTCTAATGCCACTTCATTGCTCACTTTGTAAGTCCAAGATATTCTAAGAATTCTTCTCAGGAACCACATTTACACTGTTTCTATTCGTTTCTTCATGCTTTCATTTA
Organism: Morbakka virulenta; assembly: GCA_003991215.1. Classification (NCBI taxonomy): domain Eukaryota; kingdom Metazoa; phylum Cnidaria; class Cubozoa; order Carybdeida; family Carukiidae; genus Morbakka; species Morbakka virulenta. The sequence continues at coordinate 581,215 of RDPX01000333.1, forward strand.
TGGTCCAAGCATCCCACCCATAAAACAAAACAGACCACACAACATTCTAGGACTCGAATCTTAGTTTTTACTTCCAGCTGCCTGTTCTTGAAAACTAAACTCGTTTTAGTAAAAGCTTCCTTCGCTAAAGTGATTCGTTTCTTTATTTCGTTCACACATCTTCCATCTGATGTTATCAAACTACCAAGATAAGTAAACTTATCAACATTCTTTACAAATTCTCTATTGATAGTTAAAGAACACTTTGTGGATACACTTTTCTTTGATATCACTATACATTCCGTTTTCTTGATGTTAATCTGGAGTCCTTTCTTTTCACTTTCTAACACTACTTTATTTAAGATGTTCTGCAAATCCACTTCACTTTCAGCTGTATGTTAATAACTTGTAATACAATGTATTGATTAATCGGTTTGTTTAGAGTAATTAGATGGCGGCCCAGTCATGAAGCACGAGGATTTGCGCAAGTTTCGTAACACGTTATTAGGCATTGTTACAGCTGCATTCATGACACAATATGTCACCACTTGGCTTGGAAAAACAAGTAGGAATATACTTAAATGAATTAGTGGTTGTTTTGGTAACAGTAGAACATGCACAATTCATAGATCCTCACCTGTTAATATTTCTTGTTTTTCATCTTCCCTTTTTAGAAAGTTGAAGATTTACGGAATGATAACAATAGATTAAAGGATGAGAACGGTGCGCTGATTCGCGTTATTAGTAAGTTATCGCGAACACCGACAACTTAGAAAAAGTAAATTGTCAACTTTGATGAAATTTTCTAGTTTTTTCTTCCCTTAACCAATCATAGTCGTATAGAGAAGGTTTTCTCCATATTTTTGTGATGCTTTCTCATTGTACATTCAAAAAATTAGTGTGAAAAATTTTCAGCCTCCACCGATAAAGGATTTCCCGGACAAAATCGTATTAGTTTATGTTGAAGTAGTCGTGAGTTTGTGCACATTTTGCATAGCTTTTGCCGAACGGTACCTTTGGTGTTTTCCATAACTTACGTATCCCACCAGGTAAAACTATATTTAACGGGGTGTGGATCTCGTATGGAGTTGCGTTGTTGGTTCTGTTTAATTTTGGAGGCAACAAGCAACTTAAGTGTTAAAACTGAAAACGATAAATTTTGTTACACTCACTTTAGGATGTTGAAAATATAATCCTGGCACTCAAACCCGCCGAGTAAACATAGAAAAAGAGACTGCAAATGGTTTTGCGATTTTTATACTTATAAAAGCATTTCAAAGTTAATCTTGGGGGTGTTGCTTTCCAGCCCTTGATAAACATTGGGTTGATTACTAAACCTACCTCTGGCCAAAAATTCTCCGGACGTAATTCACCATCTTCCACCGAAATAAGTACCTACAAATGCTGACAATACAGTCTGCAATTGCTGTATGTGCATTGTTCTTGGCAATAGGTATTGTTGCCACGCCATTAAACTGATGGTTGATATTTTTGTTACTTACCACATTTTCAAGATTCTGTACCGTTCGGCAAGACTAAAATACTAACCTGGTAAGAGTTACTCTTTCGAGAGGTTAGTTTATGCGTATGTTTCGCTAGTTAATGCGTATATTTCGCTAGTTAATGCGTATATTTCGCTAGGAAATTCCCATTTTCCTAATTACTTTTAAAAACATGTAAATAATGCCGTTGTATTTGTGTTTGTTTTTCGTTGTATTTTCTGTATGTCAGAACGCCATAGTGCGTTGAAGCTCACTTAGATCGATGATAGATGAGTCAGTTATTTTCATACTTAGAAACAAATGAAGACTATTGTAAGCAATAGTGGTGCAGACGATGCATCCGAAAGAGACGTATTCGTGTCATTTGTGATGTAGTTTTTTGGTAAACGCTGATTCTACTTTTTCTTAGACAAGCTGTGTCAACTGCGTCGACCTTTTTGGTTGCGCAAGTGGCGGATGTGACCGGTAGCTCAGTTATTACGAGGACTGAGTATACCGAGTCCATAGTATACACCACATTACTTTAGTTAATTTAAATTAGCGGTTTGAACCGACTTTTGTATACATCTTTCTTGTTAACGCACATCACTTACCCGTGATGGGTAGACTGCAGAATATTGATAGAAAAGATGGAACCGATTTTCTTTTCTGTTTAACTATGTTAAGCCGCTCTTGTGACTTCTTAGTGCCATAGATAATTCCAGGTGTTTGCATGGCGTTTCAGTGGGAACTGAATTAAAATGGAAGACCCAGGACCAAGTTTACTGGGACTAAATGAAAGTGGGTGTAACAATAACAATTTCTGGTGAACCCCACCAGTAATTGATTGACATCCGACATTTCCAGACTTGTCATCTGCCTTATAAAATAGATTGCGGTTTTGGTGGAACGTTTACCTTCTTTAGGCGCCTGGGTTTGTACCTCAAAGTATATCACACCCCCTGACTTTGTTGACAAGGGGATAGCCAGTTTAATCCTCCAGAGATTTTACAGCCTTGGGCTTTGATATTGAGGTTTCCTTTTAAAACCTTGTTATCACCTCGTTATGCATGTGGGTTTGAAACGGTTTTCTGTTCTTTTCCAAACATCAGAGACCAATTGGAATACCCAAGGGATTTTGAGAAATTTGTTATTTAGGTGAGAGTTGCTATAAAATCTTTAAGCACGCATAATAAAGCAGATGTTTTTGCAGCCTGTTGACGCTGGTTTGAACCCGGTTTTGAAGGCAGCTCTGATCGATTTTTTTCTGTACATGTTTCCACATTCTTTGGCAGTCGGATGACACCCAGACAGAAAATGGAGTTTGATACCAATTGAAAATACCAACATTTACCCAAAGGTCTGAATAAACCTGCACAGGTGTTGGAGAAACTTGAAATATTGAACAAGATAACATTTAATTGATTAATAGTGAAGAGTGAAGTGAGCAGCGCATAGTGGCAGATGAACAGAATTATTTTTTTAATTTCAAACCTTTTCAAATTCTTTTCGTCATTGATGTCACCCATAATTGCGCGCTGCCCCTGAGGTACATGTAGCTTAGTGTTTTTCGAAGTTTATAATACCTTATTCGTAATCTTTTTGATATGTTTATTTAAACACTGCTTGCCAGTGAAACTAAGCCGATCTTAGTGAAGTTTTTCACAGGAATAGATACTGAAAGTGAAGATGTTACCCGGTGTTCATTTTTGATAGAGAGGACTCTGATAAAGGTGTAGATTTGTTACCAAAAGAAATTTTAGTAGCGAATTATTTAACAACCACCATTCCCATCCCAGTCTTTATTGCTGGTATCAGATTCAAACGTGTTTTTAACACTATCGCAGGGAATGAGTTATTAGGGTGCATGTACCTTTTCAAAGCTGACTTTGTGTCAGCTACCACTTTATGAACAGCCCACTCCCCTTGTTATGAAGCAAGAAGGAACTTCCATTATTATGTGTGGTGTACGTTTTGTAAACCAAAAACCCAATGAAACAATGAACCTTACACAATGTCCAGGCAGAAGCAAGGAGAAATCGCGTTTGTTGGTATACCTGCTATTTACTATTAACGTAGTGGCCTGTAGGAGGCAATACATTTAAGTCACCATTCAGTAACTAGCCAAATTTCAGTCTGTCAGGTAAAAATAGTGCAATCCAACCGGTTGCTCTTAAGATCCCGTTTCCAATTACTATAAACTGCAAAATTGTTTTACTGCGCCACCACGAAGAGCTAAGAATATGTACTTTTAAGCCCTGTTTGTATAAGCTAGACCATATTTTATCAGATAAAAGAATTGTCGCCTTTTTCAGTCAACTGGTGGCGCAGAAATGTAGTAGTCCTTAAGACACGATATCGTGAGGTGATTAGCGGGGCTTACTAGCTGGCTTATTACCTATAGTTATTTCTTTTATTTTATCCGCAATCTTTCCCTGTATATAACGCAGTTTGTACCTTGTACAATTTAATAGGCGTTAATCAATGAATAAAGTAATGGCAAAGTTTCCAGATATACCTTTTCTATTTACAAAATGTATTTATTTATTTATTTTTCGTTTTACACTGGGGTTTTGTTGTTTTTTGTTTTGGGGTTGGTTTTTGGGGGGAGGGGGTTGGCGTAAAATATTCGCAGCTGTCGGCGGCACTTATTTTATATCGTGATTCTTAATTGTAATCCAAGCGGTTTAGAAATCGTAATATTCGTATCCATTACCACGTTAGCAATTGATTTATATTCAGTTGGCACGCGAATGATGTGAATAGCGTATGGAGTAAAATGACGCGTCTGAGAAAAATGAGGTCTTGAAACTGGAACACTTAAAAAGGATAGATTTCGCAGACTGAAGAGAGATTTTCATTCGAAGGCGTTCGAAAATGTTTTTAGTCAACTGAAAAGGCATTTACCAACTGTATAGAAAATGTTTCTGGTGAAGCATAAAAGCGGAAAGAAGAAAAAATGCCTGACTTTGAAAATTTAAACTTCACTTCAAAGGAGAGAACAATGAGCTTACTAAAATTTACAATTTTAAGGTACTGTTTTGTGCCAGATAAATGCAGGACTCTTGTGCGCATTTGGTCATCTGTTTAAAATGAAAGCACTGGCAATACGAAACTCGTGAAAAATGTCGAAAATAAAGTGACGGACAAAATGTGGACTTTGAAATGTCATTTGTAATGAACTGGTGATGATAAGGATGTTCCTTTTGATATTATGATGCTACTATGATCTTACAAGTAGTCAGAAAATTAGTCACTATTCTTAAAGAATATTTATAATCTTTCTGTATTATATGAATTACTTTTTCGTACAAGGAGGTTTCGTGGAGACGTTAACCATTTGACATTGGAGTGATTAGGTAATTGATTAGAAAAAGAGTGGTCAGATTGCAGGCAATCTTAACTTCGTATCATCGATACGGGCTCTACATTACTCTGTGACTACTGGTTGGGGTCACAAGAGTGATTACTACCCCATTGTTGATGTGTGCCTTGTGTTCATTGTCTCACTTTGCCCCGTTACTGGTGTCTTTGGTGATTGGTATTGAAGTCGGACTCGGGTCAAAGTTTTCTGTGTTCCATCGATAAGGAAAGACACTATTTATCGTTAATAGGATTATAGTTGATAACAGTATTGAAGTTGCTTTCACAGCTAGTGCCGAAAAACCAGTAACACCATAAACCCCGAAATACCTAGCACCATGGGGGTCTGTTCTAACTGACCTTACTGAAAAATGAAATAAAATAACGTGCTCCAATCGAACATTCGCGGTTACGCAGTAGTTTTAACGAGTTCAACACTTGCCTTCAGCACATTCCATCTTGGTAGATAGTGGGGTCAAGTTGCCCGTCACTGAATTCCATCGAAATGGTATTTATCTCGCTACGTGCTCAGGTGGACGCGTTGGCCAAGCAGCTTTTGCATGGGCAGACCTTAAGAAGGAAGCGTTCTGCCAGTAAGCACTTTTTGAATCGCAAATTTCCACGAGTTTATCTTAATGTAATACTTCCCCGAGGAAAGTACAAAGGTGCATTCATTTCAGAATTAGCCTTTGCTAACTTGCTTTTTTGACTTTTTAAACCTGACTTGACTCCACACCACGTATTTTTTAAATGAATCTCGCCAATAATATTTCAGGATTAGTAATTTGATCTGTATTGATTGATTCGGTTAGTTTTCGATTCTTGCATTTGTGCCTTGCATTTGATTTTGCCTTTGATGGAAACTGACGTGCGTAAAATCTTCCAATACATGTACTTTTGTAGATTCACGAAGACGGTCACAACCAATGTAATGTTTCCCGGCATGACCTTCTGTGCCATCATTTCCTTTTAAGACTTGGGGGTTTTTATTGGCACATCATCAAGCCAGCTGTCAATTTCTCAACCCACGAGGGTTTTTTATCCACAATCCAATAATAAAATCGACGCCACTGGTGAAAGAACAGCTGCAGCTTAACGTATCATCAGATATTCGTGTCAGACAATCGGATTTATGTACCGTTTTAATCCTGATCTTGACAAGGTTTTCAATTGTTCGGCCAAAGAAGAATAACGCAACCGTCAAAACGAGGTCCCCATAACGTGACTCAGCATTCAAAACGAGGTTTTCTGGTAATTTTGTTGATATGGCTCAGCAGCTTCGTTAGTTTAAAAGGAGCCATCAATTCGAGCTTTGAAACAGTTTCTTTGGTGCTATCCTTAATTTTGAAAGTTAAAAAAAGTTGCTGGACACTCCATAACATCCTGCACACAAATTTGTGTTGGTTATATTTAGAATCCATTGAATTCCAGCTTGGACAAAGCTTCCTCAACCACGCACCTAATTAATTTTTTGTTGTTGACCAGGTCTGTACAATAGACGTGAATTTTTCCCTTATTTGAGGAGATCATGTGAAAATCCCTCATTCGAACTCATATTCAGAAACACGTTTCACTAAAAATCACATTCCCCATAATTTTTACTGGTGATGCAAGACCAAGAATACTACACACTGCATTAGTTCAAGACAGTAGCTTTCTTTTGTAATGTGCTCTCCCGAAGACATATTCCAAATTCCAATCAACTCGATTTTTTTATTTTTCTTTGTTTATACCCTTTGCCACCAAATGTCTTTGACTTACCATCCTTTGCTTCCACCCAGTCTAAATTTGCTCATCATCGGAGTACCAATAAAAACTATTCGAATCGAGTTCTGAAACGTTACTGTACCATTTGTGTAGCTTCATTTCCCCCTCTGACACCACGAATAGCCTTTTTTTAAAGCTAGCTTAATTTTCCTTGCAACCCCCTTATGACTGAATGTCATAGACGTAGGTCTTACCCATCTGGATTTGTATAGTCGCAGGGTATTTCTTTTTGCAGGATGAAAGATATTTCTGAACCATAGTGTCTATTACAGGCACAGTGGCCGAAACCAAAGATGACGCTGCTGAATTTTCTTTCAGTAATGTTCCGGTCATTTAAAATTGTTATACTATACCGTACGTGATCATCTTTGTATTTTCCTTCCTTGTAAATGTACATGAACGTTTTTTTATAATTACCTGCGGTACAATACTTGCGAATGCGATTTCGAAGCAGGACATCAGTTGTAAAGGTCGATCTACTTTAAAACAACATTATTTTGAGAAGGAGATTTGTTGCTTGGACGAGCAGATCATTCGTACATAACTCTCAGTTGTTTCTATATTTTGCTTCACGATTGGTTGGTGGGGTGTACATTTATTATCAGTGGTTTTTTTGGGATCCGGTTCTAAAACACCTAACTGAATTTTGTTATATTTCTCCAAAATGATGGGTTTTTTTGTTGTGTTTAACTTCACAAACGCAAGCTTCTTGTAAGCCTTTACTGGCTACATATCCATTTCCCCTGACTATTATACGTCACAAAAACCTTTTCTTGTTAAACTCAACACTTTTGGTAAAACCTTAATGGAATGCTTTTACAAATGCTTTATTTTTCTTTTCTAGCAAGCGGAGCTGTTCAAATTGACCTTGACTTGATTTTAGGAAAAACTCCTCTTCTGCCTAAGCACACTTGGGAGCTTTTTACACAATGGCCACCCAGTCTAATTTGAAAAACTCTGTCCTGGGGTCTTGTTTTTCTCCTTTGAAAACCCGATCATAAGTGCTTTTGTTGTCTTTTAGCCTTGATAAGCTGCGGCACTCAAGATAATATTTATTGGTAACTGAACCCGTTCCTCAACTTCAACGGTATGTTCCAAATTAGATAGATCTAATAGATTTGATAGAAGTATTCATTTCAACTTGACATTGTTTTGGATAGGCAAATCTAATAGCACTTTTACCCTGCATTAATTGCAGTTATATTGAATTTCTTTCCAAAATATGAGATTTCTTCCTTCTAGATCTTAACAATTCGTTCAACTCCTCCATACATTTGTTCGATAATTCTTTTTTCTTTCATAATTGATATACCTTTCGAACTTTTGATAGGATCATCAGAAATATATGAACATCCTATATCTCTGCCAATCATAACTGACAGTGCCCATTTACTTTTAAAAGTGATGTTGGGCGTATACTGTCTGCTCTGAGGCCCATTTCGTCCTGCTCATCCAGAGATTCAGGATAAGAATGTATCAACCCATGTGTAGTGTCTTTTTCCACAAATATTAAATCCCCTGCCTGATGGGCAATCACGAATCAGATGTCTGTCTATTTTCAGTGCAGCTGAAAAATGTATGGACACCAGCACTCTGTATGCTGACATAATGGAAGCTGGCATGCCCCCAAAATCTGTTTATGTCATCATAAACTATTTTTACAACCAGATCGTAGATATATAAGCGATAGGCATTTCATAAACTGAAGAGAGAGCGAGTCAAGCTCGGGAGTAGCTAAAAGAGCTAGAATTCAATATGCTCTTGAAGGACCTAAGTCGAAGGATCATATACAGAGGATCGCCGAACCGTTTGGTCAGATTAATTCTTTAAGTTCGTATGTATACTTTTATATATTTCTTGATATTAGTATTCCTTATATTTGTGTAATTGATTAAAGCAGCCTTCAATTTATAAGCACCGTCTCTTATATTATCTTGTCTCCGATACTCCGTTCGCGTTTATTAGTTGTGAAAATTGGTGCACCACAGTTTTTGTGACCTCGTAAGCATGTTTTCAGTCCTTTCTAAAATTTAGTATTTTTTATTGTTTTTCATTCATCTTTCTCAGCAACACGATTATGGAGCTCTCATAAGTACCTACTTAGTGGGATCTACATAATATCAGTCGGAATGGAAAAGAAGTTGGAAGCCGCTGAAATGTGGTTCTTGAGAAGGATGTTAAGAATATCATGGACTGATCATATAGCAAACGATGAAGTTTTGCAAAGAGCAGGAACGAGAAAGAACCTGTTGAGGACAGTCCGAAGAAGGCAGATAGAATTCTTGGGACACGTCATAAGGAAGGAGGGTCTGGAGAACTTGACACTGATTGAACGTGTAGAAGGAACCAAAGGCAGAGGGTGGCAGCGAAGAACATTTTTGGGAAATTTGAGGGAGCGTGTGGCAAAAAACCGGAGGAATGAAATAAAAACAAGTGAAATTTTACATCTAACAAGAAACAGGGTTAATTTGAACATCATGATAGCCAATGTCTACAGACAAGGCACTTAGAAGAAGAAGAAGAAGAAGAAGAAGAAG
>RDPX01000333.1:602784-615468 GCA_003991215.1 Morbakka virulenta
ATAGTCATAGTCATACTCATAGTCATAGTCATACTCACAGTCATAGTCATAGTCATAGTCATAGTAATAGTCATAGTAATAGTCATAGTCATAGTAATAGTCATAGTCATAGTTGTTGTTCAAGAAAATAAGCTATATTTTATGTGGATGAAAGCAAAAGTAGTTGTTAGCTTCCCATTTATTTTTAGGGTAATGAACTCAGAGCCAAAGTTCTGTCATGTCAATGTATGTATCAGGACAGAGCTGACTTTCGACGGCCCTCTTTGTAGTTATAAAATTAGGTTTGTCTCAAGTGTCCAATTGTTAGTTAAGTTGTCTCTCTGTTTGTTTTCTTGTGCATTTTTATTGTTTTCAAGATGTATGAAAAAATTGTAAAATCTACCAATAGTAAAGTGAACAATATGTAGAGGCAATTCTCCTCTACGGTTCGGAGTCATGGACGTTAAACGTTGCTCTTGCCAAGAAACTAGATGGATCCTACACGAAAATGCTCCGTACCATTTTTAATGTATCACGGCAGGATCGTATCACAAACGCAGAGTTATACTGTTCTCTTCCCCCCGCGTATCGGGTGTGGTTTGTCGCCCTCGATTGTTGCTCGCTGGTCACACTGTTCGACATGATGATCCTGCAGGAAAGGTTCTACTCTGGTGTCCCGAGAAGAAGAAGCATCGCAGCAGACCTCGTATAACAGCGAAAACACTTACAGAGAATAACACTGGCCTTAATGGTGCTGATTTTCGGGCTGCAATGAAATATCGAGTTGTGTGGCAAACTAATTTTGTCAATGTTTCACCATGAATATGGATGACAGAAGAAGGAGAACAACAATATGTATGCACCGAGCCGGATGCGAATGAATGTTTATGGTTACCATAGCAACATGCTTCACCACCTGAGCTATCAGGGCCCATTTAAACCAGATTATCTTTGTAAGCGTATGTTTCACTTAAGTCCACCTTCCCCCCTCCCCCCATTAAGATCACTATTATTAGACATTCATCCCAATTACACAAATAGGGCTGAGTCACCTACAGAACCATGACTCCTCCCTCCCGCTTGGCCTTCTTTCCAGATAAAGTGATCCCAACATACACAGAAGCCGAGGGAATTTATATAAATAAAATAATATATATGAAGAAGATTTGGAATTGTAGAAAAGAGAAAAATATGTCTGAATCAAACTAGATAAACGTCAAAGAATATCTCGATGGTGATAATAATAACCCCTCGCAAGATCTGGGACACTGCACGACACCGATTATCATCGGTTTGTCTCGGCCCCTGTTCGGCTATGACAGTTTAGACGACATTTTACACCGTAAAGTCCAGTTTTCGATAATGCAAATTTTTCAAAAGTATTTCTAAAAAAATGAAAAAGAGCAACTATGTTGACAAATCTTGTACATGTACAATATTAGTTATCCTGAGTGACCTAATATGTCTCTGTGCACCTTTATATTTCCTATACATATTCGCCACATTGCCATAACCTTGTCTACTTCAATCAACAATTAGTATCGCATGCTAATTAAACGTCTTCAAAATAATAATAATAATAATAATAATAATAATAATTATTATTATTATTATTAAATTAATGTTTATACAGGATACAATACATATGTGCAAAATATACATATAAACACATCAGTATTTTACATGTACTGTAAAAACTGCTATCAATGTGGTTTTGACACATTAGTAAACAAAAAGGAAAAAGGAAAAACATAATGAAAATAGGAAGCTAAAAACTGCTTTGGGGCTGATCTAAGACTATTAGCAAATAGTAAGACACTGAAAATGCTGAAAAACGAGCCTAAACTGAATAGCGGAAATTTAGAGGAACCAATCACTAAAATCTAAAAATCTAAACATTCAAAGATGCTATTTGAAATCATTTTATTTAAAAATCAAGCCTAATTTCTTAGTATAATTTTTATAATTTTCCTTTTTACGTATTTCTAACGGAAGACCATTGTAACGTCGACAACCTTGATAATAGAACGATTGACGACATATTTCAAGTTTTTTCCTAGGACGCTTTGTTGAAAAGTTATTACTTCTTGTAACTCGAACGTGCGTATTAACTTGAAAGTAGTTTCTGAACGGGCTACACATGTTTCCAGTAATACATTTACAGACAGTGCTACAGGCTTGCTTCTTCATTCTTCCATACGTTGATGTTACTCGTTTTGATGATTTTTTGCCGTATATCAGCTTAGATGCACGATAGTCGATTCAGGCTAGGTTTGCCTTCTGTGTATCGGTGAATCGTATTCGCGAAATCTTGGCCCTGGTCTTGTTGTAACAATCGACAAACGGTAATAACCGCTAATTTGTGCCATATGATCACAACCGTATTTTAAGCATCGAAAGATGAAATTCATTTTCTCTGTATGGCTTTCATTAGGAGTTCTGTCAAACATGATTGAGAACTATTTTAAACCTTTACGTTCTTTTAAAACAGTCTCGAACCCTTCGAGCACAGACGTTTATGAATTAATTTTCGGACGATGTTGAGCTTGTATGCGCTTAGGTTTTTGCTGAAAACCCTTTGCTTTTAAGGAGTACTCTTCAAGAAGAGGAGCATGATGTGTCAACAGCTCTAACATTCCAAGAAACTTCCTGTTGTGAATATCACTAACTCAAAGAAATGATCCAAGAAGACCCCTTTCTCTGAGAAATTTTGTCACATCAATTGTCCGGATAAGTAACTTTCTCTACTGTTACACCTCGGACAAAACTGCCTCTTCAGTCATAAAATCTACCCCGCATCTAGTCGCAAGAATAAAGTTTGCAGCAGGACATATTGGCATCTCAATGTGTTTAAAGGACCAGAGCCTTAGAGGATAGTAGTCCTAGAGAAGAGGTCTGGAACCCACTGCCTATTTTCTTTCCAAAGTTTCTCATTTAGCCAAGTCTAACGTAAAGTGTTGGAGAACGTACTTTCAAATGATCGATTAGTGCTGGTTATTTACCATTATGTTTAATTAAAGCATTTTCAATTTTAGATATCGGACAATGGTTACTGAATTGGTTCATATTACCACCGCTATTCCAATAAACACAAAACTCAAACTCTTTTCAACACCAGCTGCAAACCAAAAACCATTGACAAATAAATGTTAGCCATGAACATTCGTCAAATGTTCTTTATTGTTGTTGGCCATTACTAGAAAGTAAATAGGTTAATTAATCTCATTAAAACCAAAAGCATGTATTAGAGGTATTAGAGGCAAAGTAATGCTTCTTTACGACCCGGTTATTTAAGTCAATACCTTCTCTACTCAATGAAATCATAGTCACTGATAAAAAAGTTGACCTAATATCATTGAAGAAATATGCACCATTCGTCTGTGAGTAAAGATATAATATTGCACAAAGGTATTACAAAAATAGGAACCCTTGGTCTTTGGTGAGAAAAATTCTACTCTTGACAATTGGAAGCAATCAACTCTGCATTTTCTGTTGTTAAATTCGAAACAGGTGGCACATAGTTAAATCTCATGAGTTATTATTTTCCACTGACTTTATATCACCAGAACTATAGTTGCTGATCATTGATCGTTAAACCGGCGGTTGGGTATGTTTGTCGTATGGTAACTGCTTGAAAACTGACATAGACTGGATGACATATCTTTGAATTTGCTTACTTGCTAAAACTTCACTTTTCTGTCATACGGAAATAACAAATATTTTTTACTTTTGAGTTCACACCAAATCACTGGGACCACAAATAACATGCATTTTCTTTTGTTATTTAACCAAACTACAAACTTTGCATTTTACAGTGCAGAGCAAATATGCAAAGCACAGCTATTTAAGGTGTATTTTGTTTTTGGACAAAGCAAAAGTTGTTTGTGTGATTTACACAGCGTCGCCTACTTCTTGACATTTTGGCGAAATTCAAACGATTAGATGTGAGAGCTTTATCACTTCTTGAGTCGTAAGCTTTTTCTGAGCTACGTTTCGAGAGGTACGACTGTTTTTATGCCTTGGTAGTGCGGACCTACGTGTGGACAGGATCGAGTTGTTTCGCTGAGTGGCGCCATACCTTTGTTGTGTTTGTTTTGTTTATTGTGTTTCTTTCTTTAGTGCTGGAAGCTATATTTCTGGAAGGGTATGGAATAAATTGTTGATGTGATTGCTGTGCTGTAGGAAATGGATTGTTTTTATTATTTTTCTAGTTGTTGTGTTGATTTCCTTGTCTAAAGTCCTTCTGTTTTCCCAGTCAAAGGTGTGATCTTGTGTTCAGCAGTGTTCGATTATTTCATGATTCTTGGTGTCACCATTTTGAACAGCTGTCTTGTGTTCTTTTTCTCTTTGACCCAAGGAGCATCTACGATTGGACAGCTGTTCACTTATACGCAGTTAGGAGGAGCTTGATAAGTCCAAAGAATAATAAAGAAAGCATAAGAAACAAACTAAAACAAAATGCATTGACAAGAGGCAAGTGACCAAAAACGTGTTATCAAATAGAATGGAGGAAGAGGTTTAAAATGCTAAAGTGGTGACAACTCTGAAACATATGCCTGATTGTATGTTACAATAAGAACTTAAGATAAGAGCATCGAATAAGAGCATCGAAGTCAAGCAGGGTAGTAAAGGGGTGTAGATACAGAAAGACTGTCCACATAAATCGAAGCAGGTAACACCTGCTTTAAGGATGGAAAGAAACAATTTCATTGAAAATCAGTTAAAAAAGTAAAAAGGCAAATAGAAACACTTTAAAAAGTGATTTTACAAGATAAAACAAATGAAAAGAAACGGTATAGAGAGAGCTCTTAATTAACAGGACAGAGTAAAGATTGTGATGCACAGCACAATAAATGAGAAGTACCACACAGGGTTGAAAACAAACACCGATACAAAGAAAGTTGAATTAAGCAAAAATATTGAAGACCAAATGATAGAGAACAGAGTTTAGGGATGAACGCAAGGACTGACAGTACAATTGGATATGTTTAGGGCAGGTAAAGACACAGCGCACCCTATGGGGTTTGCTTGTAAGGTACTAACTAGCATCGAATGAAGATCTCGACGTCACTGTATCAATCTGTATGTATTAGCAATTGATTGTTGCAAATGGAAAGACATGAGACCAGAGATAGGAAATTGCTTAAATTGTTACATACCAAAACGTTCAGTTATATCTAGGGAGGAGGAAAAAATCCATATAGAGGTCAAAGCCGAAAAAAAAATTTTTAAAAATTCAATAAGGTGAACAGGAGAAACCCAGATGTATAAGAACAGAAGAAAAGGGGCAAGTCCTTCATTTCTTAAAAACACGTCAGTTCTACGTACTCGATGGAATTACTTGCAGCTGGTACTATTTTGTTAGAATCCGGAGTTACAGAATGTAGAAGTGTGTGCCAAGTCGAGGGACATGGGATTAACTCAAATAACTATAAATAAAAAACATTTTGTTTTTAATGGTCAAGAACCATACAAGGCATAATGGCACTAAGTGTATGGAATTATGAAGAAATGATAGGAGAAAAAGAAAACGTTTAAGCCAAGAGATCAAAGTTAACCTTACCCTGAAAAATAAGTCTTATGATGTAGGAAAGCACTCAGAATACAAAAGGTTTCACAAACTTCCAGTCATAGGGAAAAAACTGCAATCATAGAAAGATTTATTACATCGAGGGGGAAAACTGCATGAGGATGAAGTCGTTTAGAGAAACGGGTCACACGAGATGCAGCAAACTGAGATGATGCCAATGTGGTGTCAAGACACTTTCTCCAATAATAACCTACAGGAAAGACTAAGATAGGCCACATTCCGTCGATAAGACAAAGGTTTTAGAGTAGCAGAAACATTTGAACCAATCAAGTTACAAACACGTTTTTGTGCTCGATCAAGAACAACAGCATGAGACGAGGGAGGACCTGTCTAGATATTAGCTAATCTGTAGTGCGACACAAATACCCAACAGTTTTGGAAGCAGACCTGCAAAAGGTTTGAATACAAAAACAGAGAAAATCAGAGAACGAGCATCCTTAGTCATGAGCATTCCTTAAAAAGAGAAGTAGCCCTCACTAGGGTTAACATCAGAACGATATCTTATGAATATTTCAGAGGGATAAGGGTTTAGTTTTTTATTGAAGGACATCGGTAACATTTTAGCCTCGTTGAAAGAAATGAGCCATTTTCTTCCCTATTCTCTGACAGATGTTTTTTAGATGAAATTACCAAAAAGATCATTGATATATAGAAGGAAAGTAGTTAGACCAAGAATAGAGCCTTGAGGAACGCCAGTATTAATGGAATACTTTGTAGCTCTATCCACTGTTACATATGATACAATCTAAGACAAAGAACTGAAGGTTTCTTAAGACCCTTTCCACAAATACCATAACCAGAAAGTTTAGGAAGCAAGCCAGGGCGCCACACATTAGTTATTAAAATTATTCGGAGCTATAGCAAATCTTTCACAAGACTTTTTCACAAGGTCCTCTAAACCTATACTGTACAAAAATTCTACTAGTGCATTGTTGAAAAATCGTTAAAAGATTTTACTAATGGTAGATAGAGAAGGTACAGGTCGATATTTCCAAGGATCTGCTTGATCCGATGCATTCCTGAAAGCAGGATCAATATTATAAACTTTTTAGGAAGGTGGAAAACAAAACTCGTATAGACAACAAATAAAAACATTGAACAGCAAAGAAGATAGCTCAGAAGCGCACTCATTCTAGACAACTACAGGAAGTCAATCTAGACCAGAAGGTTTAGATTGATCAACCCCATGAATAACCTTTGCATTCAATGTAGGATTTATAATGTCAGCGTTCAAAATCTGATCAGTTTGCGAAGCAGACTCAGGAAGAAATCCCACATGTATCATTTGGAGAAAAATTGACGAAAAACAGTCTAGCAAAGAGATCAGCCTTTGTGCCTAGAGGACGTAGAATACAGCACAACATGAAATAATGGAGAAACCATTGACTTTTGAAAATTCAAAACCTTATCGTAGATCTTTTACAAATCTCCATAAATATCAAAATCACTTTTTAGTTATGGTTAAGTTTTGCTCCTCTTGCATCGATCACAGATGAATAAGATAAAGTAAAATAATATGTTGATGAGAATGCAAAATGGTTGGAATTGTGATAAAAGCTAAGAGAAAAATTGGAAAGGAAGACAAGGAATCCATGCTGTAGTAGGAAAAGTAGTAGTAGTGTAACTGAGGAAAATATTTTATGGAAATCACTTAGATCCGGTGATCTGTAGGAATTACGGCCCAAGATTTTTACGTCATACAATATAGTACACCTCCAGGAATATTTGGATAGGTATAGAATTCTGAGTGACTGATAAAAAGAAACGTTTTTGATGGTAACAACGAAGCAAAGGAAATGACAGTTAAAGCAAAAAATGTTTCATTTAAAAAAATACATCATCCTCAGTCCTCACTAATAGGTTGCAGAGGAAATTTAAGAATTAGAAAGAATGACTCCTTATTTGAGAGAATAATACTGACTATTTATAGAGGAGGCGTGGTTTAATGGTTAGTGCAACTGCACCGTAATCAAGAATTCCGGGTTCGATTCCCCGAGCGGGCGAATTTCGAAATTTACAAAAGAAAAAGCCATTGGTTGGCGTCAGAAAGGGCATCCAGCCAAGAAATTCCTCACTGCCAAATCCAAGTCCCTATGAAGGACACCGTCTGAGACCCAGTTATTGGGGAAAAAATAACCTTAAAACAAATATGAAAAAAACACTGACGAGTTATAGGAGGCTTGAATGTATGTTGAAAATGGTTTGGATAGGTACTAATGAAGGGATGATGAAGAGATGATCATTATTTAAAAATGAAAGTCAGAATAATATATTTGTTATTTATTGGTGATTTGATATTGTATTCCGATAAAAGGTAGTAATACTGGTTGGTAGAGTAAGGATGTTAAGTGACGGAATTAAATTGAATTTGCCATCAGTAATGGGCAATTCGCATCATAATATGCAATGAGATTGTAAAAATGCAATATCATTTTTCTACCTGGTAGCCCAAGTATGGAGAGGTTTGGAAGAAGAAGGAGACATATATTTATGAATATTCAAGTGCCTGACAATCTGAAACACAAAAGATGGGAAATTTCAGATGTACAAGAAAACTAAATTTATCTTAATGGTGAAGATATTATCCAAGAAATAATATTCTGTAACGAATCAATTTTTACATATGGTAAGGGATTAATTAATTGAGTGAATAGGTTAGATTGGGAGTTAAAGATGGAAAACAGTTGGGCAAGATTGCAGGGGATAGGAAAAGGTGGAGAGAGAAAGCATCGTTACAATTCTTCTACGGTATTTGATGCTAAGACACTAGAAGAAGGAAATGAAGAAGAAGAAGAATGTTAGGTAATTTTAGAGCAATGAATAGGAAACAAGAACGCTTTTAACAATCTAGAAAGTACTCCACAGATCTCTACAGATAAAGGAGTTGAGACTGGCAAAGTGTAATCAGTGTTAAAGGATGGATTCAGATGAAAGTTAATAGTTTAGAAAATTATTTATTTTCCACAGTGGCAGTTAAGAACGGAAATCGTCATAGGTATGAAATATATTTCGTCAGCATGTAGATCATGTTTAAAAGAGAAAAATGAGTTTATCATTTATTACCTAAAAAAGAGCTTATCTAAAAGTGATAGGACTTAGCTGGAAAAGTAATCTTTTGGGAACAAAAAAATTAGAACTATTGGTAGGATTTGGTTGGATAAGTATTTATTGGGAAGAGAAAAAAAGCAAATGGCAATATGAGTTGTTATATGGTTGGATAAGTATTTCATAGAAAACAAGAAAACCACTGAGGCAATATGATTTGGTTGGAAATGTATTTAATGTGGGACAGAAAAATTAGAATTGGTATCATGATGCAATAGGGTACAGGAAAAGAAAAGAACTGGTAATATGATTTGATTTGAGAGGCATTGAAAATGAGAGCAAAAAAATAGAAACTGGAAAAATGATGTGGTTTGAAAAGTATTTCACAAACAAAAATAGGAACTGGCAATATGACATGCTTGGAAAGCATTTGATTGGGAACAGAAAAGTTAAAAGAGGATATATGATTTGGTTGGGAGAGTATTTCACTGGGAAGAGAAAATAAGAACTGGTAATATAAATCGAGTAGTTAATTAATTGAAAACGTATTTCATTGGTAAGGAAAAAGTAAAAAGTGGCATTATGATGTGGTTGTGGAAACATTTCATTAGAAATTGAAAACTGGCAACTGGCAACTGGCAATATGATTAGTCTGGAAAGGTATTCCATTGGAAAGTATAAGGAATGGGTATATGAATTGGTTGAGAAGGTACTACTTCATCGGGAACAGAAAAATCTGAACTGATATGATGATTTGGTTGAAAAGTCAGTTCAGTGAAGAGAAAAGGAAAACCTATTAATATGAAATGATTGAAAAAGTATTTTACTGGATACAGCAAAATAGGAATTGACAATATGATTTGTTTGGAAAAGTACTTTAATGAGAACAGGAATGTAAAAGGTCTTAATTTCATTTGTATGGAAAACAATTTTATTCAGAACAGAAAACCAGAAAATGGTTATACGATTTGGTTGGGAAAGTATTTCATTAGCAGCAGAATGTAAAAACTGGTTTTATGATTTGGTTGAAAACGCAATTCAATTGGAACAGCAAAGGAAAACCTGGTAATATGAATTGGTTGGAAAGTGTTTCACTGGGAACAGTAAAATTGGAATTGGTAATATGATTTGTTTGGGGAATTATTTTGTTGGAACAGGAATGTAAAAGGTCTCAATTTCATTTGTATGGAAAACAATTTCATTGGGAACAGAAAACTAAAAAGTGGCAATATCATTTGAACTGGTTTTTATGTTTCGGTTGAAAAGGTAGTTCAATTGGAACAGAAGTATAGAGTTGGCAATATGATTTGCTTGGAAAGGTATTTCATTGGGAAAAACGAAATAAGGAATTGCACTATGATCAGTTTGGAAATGTGTTAAACGAGAACAGAATAATAAGACCTGATAACATGATTTGTGAGGAACAGTATTTCATAGGGAAGAGAAACATAAAAATGTGGTATTTCATTGGGAATAACAAAATAAGGAATTACACTATGATCAGTTTAGAAATGTGTTTAAACGAGAACAGAATAATAAGACCTGATAACATGATTTGTGAGGAACAGTATTTCATAGGGAAGAGAAACATAAAAATGTGGTATTTCATTGGGAATAACAAAATAAGGAATTGCACTATGATCAGTTTGGAAATGTGTTAAACGAGAACAGAATAATAAGACCTGATAACATGATTTGTGAGTAACAGTATTTCATAGGGAAGAGAANTGGAAATGTGTTTAAACGAGAACAGAATAATAAGACCTGATAACATGATTTGTGAGGAACAGTATTTCATAGGGAAGAGAAACATAAAAATGTGGTATTTCATTGGGAATAACAAAATAAGGAATTGCACTATGATCAGTTTGGAAATGTGTTAAACGAGAACAGAATAATAAGACCTGATAACATGATTTGTGAGGAACAGTATTTCATAGGGAAGAGAAACATAAAAATGTGGTAAAATTGGAACAGAAAATGGAAAGCTGGTAGTATGACTTGGTTGGAAAAGTGTGTCACTGGGAAGAGCAAAATCCAAATTGGTAATATAATTTCCTTGGAAAGGTATTTCATTGGTAAGAAATAAGTGAAAACTGACATTATGATATGATTGGAAAAACATTTCATTGGAAATAGAAAATAAAAATTTGCAATGTGATTGGTTTGGAAAAGGACTTCTTTGGAAGAGAAAAATTAGAACTAGATGATAAAATAATAAGAAGAAATGTCCTGGGTATTGACATTAAACTGCATCCGGTTGTGGAGTTTCGACGTGGGAGAATGAGGTTACCCTTTGCTACAACTACCTCCAGGTCACACTTGGCCCAGTTGTAGTATCTGTTAGCTCACCCCGAGACCATGAAGTACCGAGTTGACATCCAGCGGTGCTAAGTCTGTCTCATGCCAGGAAGAGGTCATTGGCCTTGGTTGGCACCCATCCTATGAGAATGTAAACCCAGAACAATAAACCAATAAATCCGCGTGAACTTGATATACAAGGTGGCATCTGGCAAGGAGTATTCAGCCCCTTGGCAGCAAGGCTAAAATGTATCCTATACAAACTACAAAAACCCGAAGTAAAATATTATACCACATCGTTTGTCGCGTGGGTAAACAAGGAACGCGTCCTCAAGGGAGCTGAACCAAATTGGGGTTGAAAAATGTAACACTGAATCGGCAATCTCTTTTAATGAAAACTCTGTTAGTCACCATGCGCAGGATAACCTTTCAGCTGGCCCAACTAGAGATACACCATCTAAGGAAAAAGCTAAAAAAACCCGCCAAAAGTGGAGCAGAGAGGATTTTAAAGAAGTGATGTAGGCTTTCTATACGTCTGTAGAAAATCCAGAAGGGAGTCACATTGAAAATACTTTTATTATTTGGAGAAACCGTAACCAGAGAGTGAGAATGAACTTTGAAGGCAATAGATTAGCAAATGTTAGGCTTGATATCTTAAATAAAAAGAGACTGACTGATTTTGAACTTCACGAAATTAAAGATATGGAAAGAGCTGATGTTGCAGAGATAGATGCTAGAGATGTTGATTTTAGGGTAGGGGAGGACTTAAGAACTAGCCTAGAAGAAGATCAGTTAAGAGTGTTGGATGACATTCCAGTTGATCAAGGTTTTAAGGAGGAATTTGAAGTAGGTGACAGAGGCCAAAATGTAAGATATGACATGACTGATGATAATGCTAGTATGATCCTTCCGAGAATTAACTCCACAACTAGTTGTGACAAAGAAACAGGAAAGAATCGCGACACTAAGGAAAACATTGACGAAGATCAGTTGAATGGTTTTAAAAATGAGTTACTTGAAAATATAGCAAAGTTTGAGGCTGCAAGTATGAATGAGTGTGAAAGCCTAACGAAGATAAAAGTGAAAAAATCACAGGAAAAATTTTTAACCCTGACAATTTTGATTATACCACAACACTGTGATGATATTGACCTAGATGTGAACGATCTCGACACCATTTTGTATGGAAGTGCACAAACTATCGAAATTAAGCTTGGAATTAAGGCTAAGAGACCAAGAAGGAAAAAACCAACGTAAAAAACCAAAATGGAAACTTGGCCATAAAAATGAAATCGAAACATTGAGACGCAAAATGTCAATACTAACTGAATTTGAAAGACAGGAAACCAAAAACAAGAAAAGCTAGAAAAGTTGTAAGGAAGTACAAGATCATAAATCCCAGTGGCATGTCGAGTGTAAAGAAAGAGTTAAAACAGTTAATGCAAGTAAAAACACAGCGATTAATCAGGTTTGATAAGCGACACAACTTTTAAAGGTAAAATAAGGTTTTTCAAATGGATGCGAGGACGTTTTATAGGGAGATAGGGAAGAAACAATTTACAATTAAGGAAGCATCACCTAAGGAAAATGTGGAGGAGATTTGGCAAGGTATATGGGAAGAAAAGAAAAACTTTAATGGTAAAGCGAACTGGGTAGGGAATACTGAGAAGGAGAAGGAGAACATCAACGAACAAGAAGCCAAATCCCCAAAATGGAAGCCACCTGGAATTGATAAAGGTTCCGAACTTTTGGTTAAGTATTCTATCTTC
>RDPX01000333.1:623332-644095 GCA_003991215.1 Morbakka virulenta
TGCAGTTGGCTGATAAATACTGGAAGACAAGATATTGTGCATCTCGATTTCTTACAAATGATGAAAACAACTGTCAACTGTAGAGTTGAGATTATTGGCTATTACTTGGGGAGTACATCGAATGCTTAAATATTTAAGTGGACTTCATCACTTGCTTGCAGAAACTAACTACAAACCATTGGTTCTCATTTAAATAACAGACAGTTAGTAGACATGTCCCTCAAGAAGTCAAAGATTACACATGAAACTTTATAATTCCAATTTAGTGAATATTATAGGAAAAAGAAGAAATTACATTGATGCTGAATTGTTCCCAAGAGCATCTACCGCTTTGCTGACACCAAATGTTTAGAAAACAACTTTCTTTACTTGTAAAGCAATTATCAGTAAGTAGATGCGAGATTACATGAGATAAAAGCAGCAAATAAGACCAATACAACCTTACAACTCTTAAAACAGACATTTGTTCAACGGCTAGTAAATGACAATTCAACAATGCTCTCTATCAATTCAAAAGTATTGGAATATTTGTGAGGATAAATTGATAGCATGATGCTATACAGATACCAAATCAAAATGTTGCATAATATTCGTACCGTACATTTTGGAATAAAAGGGTGTAAGTATCGTGTTCATAAAAGTGTTTATTGGCCAACTAAAGAATCAGATTGGACAATTAGTCAGAAAGCGTAATACATACTGTTCATACTTTTCATCTCAACTGAAGGATAATTTTAAGTTATCCCTCTCCATCTAAACCATATGAAAAAGCAAGTGGTTACCGTTACAGACTACTTTTTCGTATGAACCGCAAGGTATTTTCTAAAGCAATAAAGTAATGGAAATGTAATTGGTGCTTTCAAACTGTAATTTGTTTATCATGGAGTCCCAGATAAACTTGTCTATGATCGTCAGTTTGTACAAGAAAACGTTTCGTCACTTTATCACAGAGTAGAAATTAGGACATACGAAAAGTACCCATTAATATGCACAGTCTAATAGTCTTAGAGAAGTAACAGTTAAAAGGCTTCTAATAGGGTCAGTGCATTCAAATACTGAATTTCATGAAGAATTATTAGCAAATCATGGAGAAATGAATAGAAGCAGCAGAGATATGGTTTCTCAGGAGAATAATGAGAATATCTTGGACAGAAAGACTGAAAAATCAGGACGTGTTGAAGAGAGCAAAAATAAAACGTTTTCTTCTAGGAACCACCGAAAAAGACAGTTGGAATTTTGGGACATGCAATGCAGAAGGGAGAGCTAGAATATCTTAGTGTGACAGGCAAGATTAAAAAAACAAAGCAGGGGCAGACAAAAAATAATATACATAGCAAGCATAAGTAGATAGACGAAAGCAGCGAAGAGACAACTGTTAAAAGCCACAAAGGGCCGAAAGAGGTAGAAAGGACAGAAGCACCCTTTCCGATTTGCAGTGGTAATGGATAGACTCATCGATGATGTAAGAAGAGATGCTCCTCAAAATATGATGTTCGCAGACAATATTGTACTGCGTAGTAAGAAAAGAGAAAAAGTTAAATTACAACTGGAGAGGTGCTGTTATGCCTTGGAGAGACGAGGAATGAAAATAAGCCGGACAAAGACAGAGTACCTAGCTTTGAACGGAAGCCAGAACAATAGAATACAGCTTGGAGGGGTGGAAATCCCCAAAGTGAGCGAATTTATGTATACCTGGGGTCAACTCTACAATAATACGGAAACTATGATAGAGAAGTAAAGAGAAGACTGCAGGCCGGTTGGGGTAGTTGGAGTATGGTAACAGGGATGCTTTGCGATAGGAAAAAATCACCACGGATGAAGGGAAAGGTTTACAAGACGGCAGTGCACTACCCAGCGACAAGAGGTGAAACTAAAAGTGGCTGAAATGCGTGGTGAGGTGGTCACTAGGCGTGAAGCGACTTGACAGAATTCCAAACGACCACATTCGAGAAACATCCCATATCTGGAGACATCCCAAGTCAGGGAGTCAAAACTTCGCTGGAACGGGTACAGAGCAAGGGTGATACAGATTATGTAGGAAGGAGGGTACTGAGTTATGAAATCTCGTGTAGGAGGGGAAGGAGGAGGCAGAGAAAAAGGTGGAAGGACGTCATTGACAAAGATATGGAGGCCGTTGGTGTGAGGGATGCTGATGTGACAACATAACAGGCTGGAGACGGCTAATCAGGTGTGGCGACTCCTAACGGGGTATAGCCAAAACACAAAGAATGGTGGATAGGATAAAATGCTTTGACCAGTGGAGGAGGGGGAAGGAAGGGGCATCTTGTAACAAGGAAACTCTTATAAGCAAGAGCGTCCAAATTGTTGATAATCAAAGTTTGATCATTGCCAGCTGTTGGCAACTCCCATGACAACTTGCTCGTTACATATTGAAAATAGACGCATACCTTAATTTTTGGGTGAAGAGGTTAACTACTGATTTGTCCATGGTTTGAATTGTCGTTTGTAATAAGTCATTTTTATGTGTCTGATTGGCCATCTTAAAGTGAATCTTTTTTCAAGGTATTTAAAGATTTCTCCTTATACACGGGGTCTGATGATGTTTCTGTTGAAATAGTTATCACGCGTAGATTATATAGCCCTTTCTTGAAAATGCCATGCATTTATCCATTTTACTTATCATGTTTGACCAGAATCACCATAGTGTGAGCATAGTTAAAAGCACTTGATTTTCTTACTCATTTGATTTAACTGCTACAAGGTCGTCAGCAAACTGCAATCAGTTTTTTATATTCAAAATGTTACTGTAGACGTAGCCATTTCTCTCAGTTCGTCACTTTTTTCTATCCTCTGGACGTACGTGTTAAAGATTATATTGAAAATTAGAAGACTAAGGCAATCACCTTGTAGAATACCTTTTTCCAACTTTATTGCTGAAGTTATATAAATCTTATCTGAAACTGCTGTTTTGAATCTATCGTAGATGTCCACAATAATGTCTTATTTATTTTGGGTTACGTTATAGTACTCAAGAGTGCTTACACTGAGTCGATGATTAATCTGAACAAATAGCATTCTTAGGCCAAAGCAATGTCACCACAGACTATTGTTTTCTCTTGGGGTGTCGGAGCAAGAAAAGAAGTTCTGATGTGTATTCCTGATGCCTTTGGAGTAAAAGCCTTTTTGATTGTGCACCTAATGAAAAAAATCCTCCTCCATGGAAATTCTTTTCAAAGGAAGAGAAAAATTTTTTTCCCACACAAGATATGACAAGGTCATGTTTATTATTGACTTTTTCGTAACAAAGACAAAGTACAGTGACGCAGTTGATACACTGAGATTACAAAAAAATGACAAATCAAACCCAGTCCTCTTGCTGAATTCATCCACTTCAGAGAAGAAACCTGAACTCAGATATGATTCTGTTTTTTCTTTTCCTGCTTTTATCTTGTAATCTTCACATTAATTTTTCTCAATCTCTACACTGTATTCAGAAAATGAGGTCATTTTTCTCATGTCTCCTGATACGTAGCTTTTTCTCTCAAAAAATCCTGGGTCAGGTTTACTATTTATAGCCTTTAATTCAGAAGGTGACGTTATTCTTCAGTGTTCTTTTGATATTATTTTGTAGAACAGTTGCTCTTGTTTTGTTATCTTGTTATCGTTCGGTTTTAGCTGAGGTGATCTCAGTCAATAGACAAAGTGCTAGAATTGACTGTTAAGATGAGTCTGCTCTTGCACATGTTTGGCTTGGTTCAAGCAGTTTTCCTTGTTGACCTCAAACAAACTTGAGTACATTTTGATCCTAAATTGTCATCGTCGTTGCTGAACGTTATGTACC
This sequence comes from Morbakka virulenta, assembly GCA_003991215.1. Taxonomy (NCBI): domain Eukaryota; kingdom Metazoa; phylum Cnidaria; class Cubozoa; order Carybdeida; family Carukiidae; genus Morbakka; species Morbakka virulenta. The sequence continues at coordinate 627,135 of RDPX01000333.1, forward strand.
CAGTTTTTAGGGTTTTTATCATTATATTAAATGGTACGTTTTTGTTGGTCCTGCCATGCTGAATAATATACCATTCATGATGTGATCTGTATATACCCAAAACAAGACAGGAGCCTAAAACCAGGACGGAAACATTGAAGGACAAAATTAAAAAAACCCAACTTTTTATTCAGTACCGAGGAAGAATAATAGAAGACTATTGTAGATTTCTTGTGAAATGTGGAGCACCGGTGATTCCAGTTCTTTCACTACGTAAATTGAAACTGTATTGCCCTCTTTGAAGCCAAAAGTTGACCATAAAGTGGGAAGAGGAGTGGTTTATCGCATAACTTGTGCACGATGTAAATCCTGCAATGTAGGTTGGACTTGCGACCACATGTGTACCCGCGTCAAACATCACAAGAAACCATCTCAACCTTTTGGCCAACTCCTGAGATCGTGTGGGAGTCTGGAAGAAGTTACTGTGAATGACATCAAAATTTTGGCTGTTACTACCTGGAGTGAACAAAATGGATTAACCTTAGAAGCTATTTGGCAAGAACTTATTCGGTCACAAATTAACGTAAAAGAGGAGTTTCAAAGCCGAAAAGCTTACCATCATGTTGTAACCAATCCGATAGGTTACTCATTGTCGTTGATCTGTATTTTCTCATCATTGCTTTATTTACTACACTGTTTCTTTTCTTTTCTTCATAGGAATAAATAATATTTACAAATAATTATAAATTCCTAATGATGATGCTAATGCATTGAAATATATTCAATTACTCATTATGTCATGGATACTACTTTCATGTGTGAGAAATTTTCAACTTTCTGACGAAACACAATTCTACTGGATAAAAGCATCACTCTATTGCCTTTGGTATGTTAACATATTTGATACAGACTAAAATTAGAACGTCAATTCCTTGAAGTAAATCTACTCTAAGAAAAGGAAAATATGCTTACAGTTTATGTTTGGAAGTTTCCAAAATGTGAAATTAGCAAATTTATAGGAAGGTGTCTGGATAAAGGAATTGGGTGGTATTCCTTTTTCACTAAAATATATACCAGAACACATTCTTCTGTAAATACATTGTTTAGGCCAGATGGATCAAATAAGCTCCATTTAACTTCCGAGGGAGTATAAGAAGGGGAAGATCTCTTTTAAAAAGTGACAGCTATATTAGAAAGCTAAAATAAATTTGGTGGCAAAAACAGAGATGGAGCTGAAACAGGCCTGGGGCTAAAACGAAACTTTACGGTATATGCATAAATAGTTTTCAGATACAGTTTTTGACTATAAATAAAGCTCATCTCATATTAAAAAGAATTAGAACATTTTTTTTGGTACACTTAGAACAGCACCAATAACCAGGCTTAACATTAAAACATTTGGTCACTCCTTTTATCAATAACTAGGCTCTGCAGTCTTTTGATTAAAGTCTCTCAAATGAATATTGTCGTGTAACTGAGTACCAAAGCAAAAATAGACTGGTTGTAAGAAGAGAGCAACAATTTTTACAGATAATGTAGACATGGACAGATATGTAAGTCAATCTTAAAGGATTTTTTCCATAACACAATTATCTGTCAGGGGGTATGCCCTCATCATCCTTCAGGCAAATAAATGCTTAATTTCTTTCTACTTAACGCACTTTAGGCATTTTGTATTAATATGCACGTTTTTACTTTCATATTGTACACAGAATCGTACCTCTTCCAGGTCGTCTTTTAATAGCAACAAATATACTGTTTATTGCAGGTAACCTGGATAGATGGATAGATGGATAGATGGATAGATGGATAGATGGATAGATGGATAGATGGATAGATGGATAGATGGATAGATGGATAGATGGATAGATGGATAGATGGAAAGATGGATAGATGGGTAGATGGAAAGATGGATAGATGGATAGATGGATAGATGGATAGATGGATAGATGGATAGATGGATAGATGGATAGATGGATAGATGGATAGATGGATAGATGGATAGATGGATAGATGGATAGATGGATAGATGGATAGATGGATAAAGAGGCCTCACTTAAAACCAGGGTAACCAACAACTGTGAAACTTTCTTGGGTAAGTCATTTTAAAGTTGTTTTAATTCTTTTTGGGAATGCGGAATGTACTATGATATTCCTTGAAAAGTTTAAAACAACTTTCATTTGGTGTTTAAGTGATAATCAGCTTTTGGTTGGACAAACATCCTCCTCTAATGTTCAATATTAATACAGGGTTGCACTAGAACAGAATCATAATGCTTCACTCTACTTTTGACGCATTAAGACAGAAGTTATTGTTCAATGGGTATGATTGATTGGATATCTTCTCACTGGTGTATCCAAACTTGTATATGGTAAGACCCATAATATGGGCTCAGTCTACAGCATTGAACAGATGCCTGTATATGGTAATAATCATAGTAAATGGGTTTTATGGGCTCAGTCTAAAGTATTGAGCAGATGACACTTTCATAAACAGATAGGTGCAATATCTTTCTGCATTTTGTAATTTAAGCCTTCTGTCACTCTAAGGTATCAAACAAAAATAAGGAAAGATTTAAACGATTAGTTAATTGAACCTGCTATTTATTATAATGCCTTCTAACAAGCAGCTCTATGTTGCTTCTTGTTTTTGTTTATCTTGTGTTTTTGTTTACATTATCTTGGTATTTACTTAATTTTCCGTTAATTTTTGTAAGTATTTCCTTTGTTTGTGTTTACTGTATGTAATTTTTTGATTTTTTTGTTTGTGTCTGTTTTATCTTGTTATTGTTGATTTGGGGTTTGTGTTAACGTTATCCTAATTCTGTTTATATTTGTATTTACGGTTACTTTTACTTATTTTTTGTTGTCTTAATTTTACCTGTTCGGCTCTTTTAATAAAATACTGGAACATTTGTTATAAAATAAATACTTGTCTCCATCTTAAAATATAAATTAGATGTTTGACACTAGAAAGGGATCTGATTGAGTGGTCAAAGTAAGTTTGAACATTGTTCTCACAATTAATACACAAAGTGGTTGGTAGTCGTGATTGTTTTGATTTATCTCTTCCAAAGAGCCCAGTTCCCTTTCTAACTCGATCGACCGTCCCATCTGTCCTATCGAAATATAACTAAACCTGTGTTCAACTCAGGTTTCCAGAGTACCCTGAGGCCAAATTTGAGCTCTTTTTGTTTCCTGGTGTGCGATTTCATTCGGACCACTCTCTTACACACACAGACACACAGACACACAGACACACAGACACACAGACACACGCACACACGCAAACACGCACACCCACATATACACACGCACACACATGCACACAGAAACACAGACACACAGACACACAGACACACAGACACACAGACACACAGACACACGCACGCACACACATGCACACTCCCACATGCACCCCCCACATGCATACACGCACACGCACACAGGCAGGCACACAGATATTGAATTTTAATTCGTACAGATTAATCAATGGATGGTAAACTTGACATGAACACTGCCCTTCCGCTTTTAAAGCCATATTTCTTTTAAGCGAAATAATTCGTTCCAAAGCAAGGTTAACCACAATAAATAGTGTCGTCGGGGCTTTTTCCTGGATTAGTTGGGTGACAAGGATCATACAGAAGGCATTGATTATGGTAAGCATATTTTCTAAAATTAGCTACGCTCCAGGAAGCGCCTCCTTTTAGCCGTTAAAAAAAACCTGCTTGAACAACTATTTTGTCAATCAACAGCACCTTTTCGATGTGGGTAAATAAAAAGAAAAACATGTTGTTTTGAAAAGCATTCAAGATTAAAATCGTCAGCTGACAAGTCAGTTGAAGGTGTTACTTGGAAGAAACCGATGTTGATCCTTTTTAGTGGAGACAAATATTGAAGAGGCAACACAGCTGTTTTACCGCATGCATCCGATGGGGATGACAAGAAAAAACATTTATGTTGTTGAATAAAAAAGAAATTTTGGGTGTGATTTTTCTTGTTAAGTAATGAGTGTAATAGATACCCTTCAATTTTGGATTTCCAAAGTTTAACTTCAGTTTTAGAATTGGCCTTTGATACGGTACTTTGACTTCTTGGAAGTACATACGAAGAAATTTGAATAAAATATTATGAAAATTTTAGGAAAATACCTCGCATTAAGATATCGTACTTTGTACTCCGAGAGTATCCTTATGTACCGACGTTTTACTGTCCATAAAGACTTTCGCTGTTTAGTACAATATACCTGTTTCTCTCTACTTTTAGGAATAAAAAATAACTTTTGTAGTACAGCCATACAACCAGAGGTATTATCAAAGCACACTTTATGTTTCACTGTTTATTTTCCCCCTAAATTATCTCGATAACTGCCTACACGTTGTTGCCTCTCTCGTCATAAGTCCTGCAATTGCGTATTCTTACAAACACCGAGAGGAAGCGTTGTACTTATTAAATAGGGGCCAATCACAACAACATAGGAATATGATTGTAAACAAGCAAGAAAATAATGTTTTTTTCTTGTTGGGTCTAGAGAGCATTTTCCTTCAAGGTTAGTGGTTCCAAGAATTATGTTTTTTTGAAAAGTTATTGACTTTGTGGACTCAGTGGAAGCCATCCATATATATATATATATGATATATATGATATATATAAATATATATATGATATATATAAATGATATATATATGTCATATCAATGTTTTATTTTATATTGGCTTAGTAATCTACTGATTTATACATAACAGAGAGCATCAACAGTTATTATCAAATCGTGGTCTCATCTCATAAAGGAGTACTATATACTGTATAGACCTTACTAGACGGATGCACTTCAAAGGTGAGAATTGTAAAGAAAGATCTTTGAAGAGGGAAAGTTAAGCTAAATATTGCAATATTAGATTTAAGGAGACAACATGGTTAAAGTTAAGTTTTGATAATGATGCCATGGACTGTAACCAAGAGATTCTATATTCGATCTCCTGACTGGAAAAGCCTTTGTATGTTCCAAAAATCCATTAATTGGTATCAGAAAGAGCATCTGGTTAAAAAATCTTGCATTGGTTTAATAGGAATTCCTCAGAGACACTATTGGAAAAAAACCGCTGAAAAACAACAATGTTAAATAACCACACATTTTACGTCGAGTTAAACAAATGAAGCTAATGATTAAAAATCAGAGAATTAGAAGTGCCTTTTTGATGCATTCCATTGCTTCTTTCTCCTCTTTAAAGAGCTAATGAGCTTGATTATACCTAGCGCCAAACTTGGCGAGATGCTCTACTTCTGCAGAGATTGGGGTCGACGGAATGCAACACTTCTCTATCCTTTATCATCTGCAGCAGAAGTCAAAGCGTAACACGTTCCACATTGCTCCCTTCATCTAGTTCCTGCTCTTCTGTAGAGATTCCGTTTGTTATACTAAAGTTCATCACTCTGCTGTGCTCATGTAATGCCCCAAGAACGCTTTCTTTTTGCCTGATATATATCCATAACCCTCTTCCAGCATACATACATGTTCCCTTGTTCTTCCCTCGTCACGCTTTCTTTGTATGCAATATGTAGGACCTTACGCCAGTACCAGTATTGAAATACACTCAACGTTTTGTAAAATTGTTTAAAATAGCTCACGTTTCAGACCGATGCAACAACATAGACCACACGTTAGTTTTAACTGCTGTTTTTTTCGTTCGTGTTGTTCAGATAGATTAATCAATATGGTTCTAGTCTTCCGGATCATCTTCCTTTTTCCAGGAAAATAATTCACTTTTCTCCCTGCCCAAAGAACACCACTAAAATAGTGATGCTCTTTGCTGCTGATGTAACAATATTTCTTTGATATTTTATCTCACTCTTGTGGTGCCAGCTTATATTTTATGGGCTGAATGTAGTACTTTTAAGAATCCATCACAAGATTGTGTAACCACTCGTTGACATTAGATCTCAATGAATCACCTGCTATTCATGGATAACCTCAAGTATGGAAAGAACAATGACCCCACTGATTCATTAGTAAACACAATTTTTCTGTTTGGCAAAGCCATTAACATAGAACAAGGGACCCAAGAGTGTTGTGGGTTGCTGATGAATCGGGAACAGGTTTGCTGAAAAGGAAGAATTGTGGCGATGAAGAGATTGAGAATAGTGGGTTTAAGAACTCAGGATTTCTTGAAACTGATACAATCTGGAATCATGATATGAAATCTAAGAAAGAATATAGAAAACAAGCTGATTTCACTTTGAAGCCAAAAATGTGTTGACGTTGGTGCCATTGCGCTATGGGGCGAGAATATTTAAATGGAGCAGAGGTGGAGAAGTTGGATGAGAAAACAAGGAAAAGAATGACAATAAACGAAATATTGCACAAACGAAGGAATGTTGACAGATTATAGCTATCTAGATGAAGTGGTAGAGGGGAAATTTATAGTCAGTGAGGACTGTACTAGAGGGGAGAAAAGTTCCTTTGATTGGTATGTCAAAAATTGCGTTTTTTGATGGATTAAAACAAGGAAAAGTATTAGCAACTGAAATTAGTGTAACCAAAGAGGAATTAAGAAAAGAGGAGGGAGGGAAAAATCACTTCCGGGAGGTAAACCCTCAGCTGCATGTCCTGTATGTTAGATGAATAAACAAGGAATAAATAAATTGAAAGGTTGAAACGACGACATTGTGGACATGGGTAAACGAAGTTCGATTAATAAGTGGAATTAAAACGCTAAATATTTGCTACTCAAGAACTAAAACGCTAGCCTCGAAAATCAACCATGTGACATATTATGTAGATAATTCTCGTAAGACATTCATGTACAAAATGTCCAAGAAAAGAGGAGAGTATGAGTTATTTAATAACACAGAATAAATACAGACCAAGGCACAATGATGTTACAATACGATAGCACTCGGTGTTTTGCGGTAGATTAAGCTTGAATTAGAAGCTAAATGTTATAAATAATAGAAACCATCTGCTTCAGAGATTAAGATAGAAGAAACTTTGTAAATTGTGCGTGTTCAGTGTGGCAAGAAAAATTGCTGAAAGTGTGCCAGATATGATGATGTATAGAAACAGTGGTAATGACGTTGCAGTTCGAGATGGCATCCTAATTATATCAGGAAAAAATAGAAAATCAACAAATACCAACAATTAAATTACGATATCATGAGGTTATGGCCGTTATGAGTGTTATGTGTACACATGTATACACATATATAGACACATATACATACATACACATACATACATAGATACACACATACGTACGTACACACAAGTACATGAACACTCTTAAATGCTTAAATGCAAACACATTTTCAAACAATAAGAGATTTTTTATTCTATTCGTTTGCACAGTTGTCTCTTTATTGAATGGTGTACAGTCGAAATGTAAAGTCAAAACTAGGACTAGGCTGAGAGTTGACTTGGTATGACTAATAAGGTCTTAAAGGAACAATTTAATATCGGACGATTGTGATTCTGTATGACATAGACAGAGGTGGAGAGACAGTGGATAAGGACGTAGTTACTGTTATATATAGACAAGCTAATAATTACAATATTTCCAGGAAGACCAACCAAAAAAGATTAGACAAATCTAGATGAAGTTTGACTAAAGATATAAAACCATCGATTGTGACAGAAAAAGCAAGTATTAGTTGCCAAACTGTATGTACACAGCTACAGGTTACCTGCAATAAACAAGATATTTGTTGCTATTAAAAGACGACCTGTTGAAGAGGTACTATGCTGTGTACAATATGAAAGTAAAGACGTGCATATTGAGGTAAAATGCCTTAAGTGCATTACGTAGAAAGAAATTAGGCATTTATTTGCCTGAAGGGTGATGGAGGTATACCACCTGACAGATAATTGTGTTACGGAAAAAGAGTAGTGATAACATTATCAATGAAGAAATGTGACAGACGCAGTAAGGAAGGAAACTACAGAAAGCTGCAAAACTTATTAGACTTTAATCTGCAATAGATTCTGTCCCCTATTACAAACGTAGGCCTCTGTGGCCCTAGTAACACTCTGAAAGGTCTACAAACCGAATAAAAACCCTAATCCTTTTGTAGATAATAAACTGTACTTCACCATTCTATGCTATACTTTATATTACCTGGTTTGTGATTTACGATACTATAAAACAATATACAATATTTTTATACAATATAATAAGCTACCCTATGTTATACTTAGCCATCCCATATTATGCTAACTTAAACTATACCCTATTTTTATACTCTAAATTTTATTTTATATATTATACTAAACTAGGCTAAAATATATTACATTNAGAAAGCTGCAAAACTTATTAGACTTTAATCTGCAATAGATTCTGTCCCCTATTACAAACGTAGGCCTCTGTGGCCCTAGTAACACTCTGAAAGGTCTACAAACCAAATAAAAACCCTAATCCTTTTGTACATAATAAACTGTACTTCACCATTCTATGCTATACTTTATATTACCTGGTTTGTGATTTACGATACTATAAAACAATATACAATATTTTTATACAATATAATAAGCTACCCTATGTTATACTTAGCCATATATTATACTAAACTAGGCTAAAATATATTACATTTTATTATATTATATAGCCCTTTGCATTACTATAGTTTGCTGCACTATACAATTTTATTATACAATGTATTGGTATATATTTTAAAGCCTGCCATTCTATACTATGGTAGCATATACTATACTAAAATATGCTACTGTGTACACTGTTTATCTGTAGTGAAAAGAGTGTTACAGGTTGATTTGTGTTTGCGACAGATCAATGTCCTTCTACCAAAATAAAAAGGGAAGGTGAAAAAGATAATGAACTCATGTTGAAAGAAAACAATAGGAAATTAAAACTGCTTTCAGATGGATTGGATTTCATGGGGTATGTGACCTTCATCTGTTCACTATTGGAGTGTGAAAAATAGACAAGGTTTTCTGATTTCCCCACACGTTGTTCGTAGATTAAATAAAACTGTCTGAAATATTAGAATTAAATATAAATGGTAGAAAAAACCTGAATACGTGCTATGGGTATTTTATCTAGTTCAAAATCTGTTATATTCTACGGTGGAGCTATCTCCCCTTTTCAGTTTTAGTAAGCCTGCAAGCATACTTTAGAAGACATAAATCCCACATCGGAAAGCCTGGGGGAGGTTAAAGAAAGAGTCATTCTTAATCTTATTTCATGAGTAAATCGACATATGTTCAGGTCACGCCTAGGCCATGGCTTGTTAACAAGCGCATTGAGTTGAAATTACGTCAAATTGATGAGTTGTTTGTTTTCTTTGGTTTGTTATCTTACGCGATTAAAAAGTAATATTGACGTATAGACAAGCAAAGTTGAGTGTATGGATCATGTTATTCGTAGCTGAATTATGGATGACTGTAACTACTAAGACGTCTAATCTTGTACTTAACTCATTATTAGCTACTGTAGATTAAAAGTAGCAGACATTACAATTCTTAGAGTATATTGAAGATTTACACTATCGCTTCTTTAGCTAACCTCTTTTGCTTTTAATATTGCAAATACAATTTATATCCGGAGTAGAGAACGCTCAGGAGGTAGTTGCTTAACAATTTTAGTGTCATGCAGATATACTATAACTAAGGATGTCTGGAATGAAAGAATGATAATACACAAATAGCCTGTCTGATCACTTTCTTGAGAAGTCATGCATTCATCGTCATCATCAATAATACTACTTCTTATAAGAATTCAAATGTCGCCTTTGGAGTATTAGAGCCTTTGGAGTATTAGAGAACAAGTGCTTCACAATATGATAGTTAAATTCTGTAACTCCTTCGATTCTAAACGACAGAAAGCACTAAGGACTGTCTTAGGATATCCAAACTCTTGCTATCTCCAGCGCTTACGCACATCTTTACGTGGACCTTTTGATTATAGAATTTGTCATGAGCATTTGTGAGACTGTATAATCCGCGCTGTCTTCCATTTAGGTGAGACGGTTCCTCTATGAATCCACCATTTTTTTCTATATTGGAACCTGGATCCTTTTGCTTGTTTCAGTCCTTGGAACTATCTTGTTTGCTCATGTTCTATATATACTATGGCACTCATCTGTTCAACAAGCATCTGAGTTTACTATTCTTGGTGTGACCAACTCCAAGAGAACCTCACAGCAACAATCTGTGCGATGCACTTCTCAGGCATTCTAGCCAAGTAACACTGAATCTTTTTTTTTTACAATTATATATTATTTAACTACTCAGAGAAGAAAATACTGAAAGAAGAAAGCAAGATTTCAGTACTATCTATGAAACAAAAGACAGCGAGGGACATATAATTTCACATTTCTATAGATTCCAATGTTGGAGGAGGAAGAAGGCTTTCGGAGGCCAAAACTTTGAGGAATAAGAGGATTTTGCACCAATATGGAACATTGACAGCGAACGAACGTAAGTTACTTAAGTTTTAATATGGTGGAGTTTAAGTGGAAAAATGGATCAAGCCTATTCCTACTTTAAGAATATTGTTTGTCCTATCTGGCCTTTACTACCGCTCCTGGTTTTAGAGTGGTTTTCTTTATGACTAACTGTGTCCTCTTACTATGAAGTTGTGTACATATGTACATATTAACATATGGTGCGTTAAAAGCGAATGACATGTGCCTGTCTGCTCTTAGCATGATAACGGAAAATTTAATGTTTTGAAGGGAATGGTGTTAAGGTCAAAATAAGAACGGTGTTTACAAATAGCGAGAAAAATGTTGTTTTAACCTCATGTATTTTCAGATATCTTTATAATAGCACATACTTTACAGAAAATAACATGAAATGAGTTCCCCCTTACTTAGTGACTTACACCTAGTATTGTTAGGAGATATGATTAACAAACGTGCTGTATACTGGACCGTTCGTAAATATATATTAATAATTATATATTTAAACATATATCCTATACATAAGTGATGAGCATGAGATCAGAATTTTGTAAACTTTTTGATTAAGAAAAATGACCGAAGACTTTTACAGATTAAATAAAAAAGACCTTTTCAAGAAATTATGAAGTATTTCTCTGTGAGATCCAATTGAACCATCTAAGCATATTTTCTCAGACAGGCGTCATCTTTTGATAAATGCCACACCTCAGACGTAAATAATTATATCAGCGCCATCTTCTGATAATCACTGCAGTAAAAAAGGTACTGTATAAATTAGTGGTATAGGTGTTATATAATAGTATAAGGTTCGTCTAAACAATCTCTTTATTTTGACAACTTTAATTCAGTTTATTCCGAAAAAAATCCAGATCCAATGAAAAGTTTATTTTGCTTTTTAGCACTTTCCTACTTTTAAAATAAGTGGCGTCCTTTCAAAAACTTCGTGCTTGGAGCCTTAAATATTAAATGAGCAATTACAAGAGGAAAAAACGTATTGCAACTCCTGTTTATTTTCAAATGCCAAAAGCTGAGAGGAAAACAAAAATATCGTTTTCAAATAATTTGAGTATGTGTTACAAATGCAATACATCAGAGAGGTAATGGCACATCATCATATCATGAACTAAGTTTTAAATACATCTGTAGTGTTCTGGAAAATATTTTTGTTTTAATTTGGTGTTTTAGTTAGTCGTAATTATTTTAAATGCCCATTTCATCGTTTCATTGGCTATGAACCTCTTTTACCCGTATTTTGAAACATCGAATCAGAGAACATTTCTGGATAGATATCCACGGCTTTGGTAAAGAGAATAAGAAAGCATTGAACTTTGAGAAAGACTGGAATACAAGGTTCTCTATGGAAGCATTCTTTTTTAAAGGACCGTTTAGCCTTACGATGAAACAGTCCCCCTAAATATTAACATTTGGAATCGGATACTACGAGAAAACAAAGCAAAGAAAAAGCGCACCATAATTTGACCACAACATAAACACTAGCTCCACACCCACACACTTTAACTGAAAATGAAAGAAATATCTTTCAACTCCTCTTCTTCTCGAAACTTCATATTATCACTGGGTGTGAGACATGTAAGATATAATTTTGATTTACACTACAGCTTGGTATGCCATCACCATGAATTCAATATACTGTAGCTGAAGAAATTAGCTTTTGTTCACCACTTAATTCTACTATTTTTTTATCTGACAAAGCTAAACTTTTGAGGGATGGTGTTCTGATGAGTGAAAATAGGATAGAGAGACCAAACAACGGTGAAAGTGGAAAGAGATTAGTGGAGGAGATTTTGTTAGTTAGACAATGGCGGCAAGACCCTCAAAATCAACACAAATATACACAAACACAAACAGACAGACACACACACATTTATATATATATAGATATGTAGTATAAGTAGTATTTAAGATCTTTGGTTAAAGGAAGATAAATGGTTAGTATCTCTTCTAACGACACATTTCAAGCAAAACCTTTTTAAAACAAATTTTTCTATATCGGCATGGCCTATGTTTTACATAAAGACAATACCATCTACATATAATACATGAAAACATCAAGTGCAAACATAGTAGGGGAGACTTTAGGAGACGGAACAACAGAACAAATGAGACCGACGGAATGAATGAGATAGCAGATAAGTAGGAATAAGTAAGCAGGAGATAGAAACCAACATGTAGTGGACAGGGCCAGTTAAACATCTATTTATGTTGATAAAAGCCAAGATATATATTGAAATCGCTACCCAACAGTGAAGTACTGTCCTGCAGTACTGAACACGTATATATATGTATATATATGTATATATGTATATTTGTGTGTGTGTGTGTGTTAAAATGGTTAATACGGTTAAAAAGGTTTATTTGTCAACATTAAGGTCTAGGGGAATTGTAATACAGATCTTAAAAAGTGTAAAGATGAAGGTGTTGCACCCATCAGCTTCAGAATATTCCACCATATGTTTCGTACCAGTAGGGTTCCTTTAGCTTTGGGTGAGTCCATCATCTTTTTCCCACTCAACTATCTTTAGCAATTTCTTTTCCATTCCTTCTTATTGCTGCAAAACTTCCTGCCTGCCGCCTCAACACCGCATCCGAAATACTTCGAAATTCGAGCAGAGAGTCACTAAAAACTAATGAAAGGAAGAGAAAGCAGATGACTCATAAGCAAAAGGGGGGGGGGGTGACCCCGTAGCTTTAGCCTGCAATCATATTCTTAATATTGATAACCTATACTCCCTTCAGAGCTTTATATGAATATATATGAATATATATATATATGAATTTTTATACCAGTACATATATAAATATATACATATCTATCTATCTATCCATCTGTCTATCTTTCTATCTATGTATCTATCTGTCTATCTATCTATCTGTCTATCTATCTACTTCAGATATATATATATATATATATATATATATATCTGCTGTCACCAAATGCTTTCTGTCCGGTCATACTCATGGGCCGGAAATATGCATTTTTTAAAAAATTATCTTTAGCTTTCTTTTAACAGCATTTATTTTGTTCTGATTGTAAACTGATGCTATTCAGAGTATTTATTCAGTTTCTCTTTCAGTTTCAACGTCATTTCTTCCAGTAACTGCGAATGAGACGGTGCCCTTCATAGGAACTTACTTGTATTTGGCATGTAAGTAATTTCTTGGCCAATTGCCGTTCCTGACGCGAACCAATGAATTTTTTTCTTTTGTAAAGATTTAGAGTCTTTTCGCCTGCTCGAGGAGTCGAACCCGTAACCTCTTGGTTACAGTGCAGATGCACTAACCTTTAAACCACGGCTTCTCTGACTATTCATACAGTAAAAAGTCATAATTTAATAGTTTTCACCTTGTACTTAGTGGAAATGTCTCAGAATTAACACCTTGAGAGGTTTCTTTTATCAAAATGTGTATTATAGCATAAAATATCCATATAGTAGCATATAATAGCATATACTAGCATATAATAGCATGTGGTAGCAAAAAGTAGCATATAGTAGCATATAATAGCATATAATAGCATATAATAGCATATAGTAGCATATAATAGCATATAGTAGCATATAGCAGCATATAATAGGATACAATAGCATCTAATGGCGTATAATAGCATAGCATAGCATATAATAGCATATAATAGTATAAAATATGGCAGCATTGTGATGTGACCCTTTATTTGTTTCAGTTGGGTACCATTGAAGTTCAGTCCTTGTGTTAAGCTACGGCCGTAAGTCTTTCAGAAGCTCAGCTCGACTAGTTATCACAGGATCACAAGAAAGAGATAATGGCTTGGTTTGTCTAATTGTTCCCTCTTTTCTCAAGTATCAACAATAACATTTTTTAAAGAGTCGCTAAACTAGATTCTTCGTACTTATTAAGTATGTTTCTCTCTGAATCTTTCCAGAGTTCTGCTCTCTAGGTTTTTATTGGACCAATTCTTTCTTCATTTAAATTCTTCGCTTCTTAGCACTTACTGCAAGTCTAGTTTGGATGATTTTTTTTTACATTGTATTGGTTTAAATGCTGGTGGCTATTTATTTCTATGCAGTCATAATTATGGTATTGATTTTCATAGATCCACTATCTGTACTCATAAGGACAACCAAAAGCCAAAGACTTTAGCGTGGAGTCATCAGGAGTTTTATTTATTGTTATCTTTTTGAATTTCCTGATCGAGGACGAGACTGATATTTTCCCAGTAAGCAAGAAGGCTATTATTCCTTTCTTGGCCTCGTATAAAAATACATTAATGACGAGGATGGGAATCATACATAACAATGCAAAGTATTTAATGGGTTTGGAAAACCAAAAGACCATAAAATAAAGTTGTGTATAGACAAGAATGTTGCTCCTATTGTATAACAATAGCGGTCACCAGGAACAACCAAAAACGTTATCATAACTGAGAGAAGAAGTCTTGTTCCTAGACCTTATAACATTGGTGAAGAAAGAAAGGATGCTGGGATTGCCAAGTATCTTCAAAACCCACCCGCTCAGCAGATATACAATCGACAAATTCAAGGTAAACTACCAGAACTGCCAAATTAAAGATGGATAATGGACCAACACCACAAATTTAAGAAAAACCAGGACATACGAAAAGAGAAAGGACGTAAAAGGTCCAAATTAACGCAGAAATGTAAAAGTTTCACACATCCAAGTTGGAAACATAGTTTTTGTGAAACAATAAACAACAAAACGCAAGTTGAGCACATCTTTTGACTCGTCACCTTAAAAAACTATTTCAGTCAAAGGGCAAGATGTTCAGCAGAAAATAAACAAAAGCTAACCAGAAATGCATTAGTTGTCAAGTGAACCTCTATGGAAACAACAAATGATGATGATGATGGTGATGATATTTATGATCAATCGAATGGAGATGAGGAATTCGAGTTACCGTTGAGAAGATCTGCCAGAAAGAAAATTCTGATAAAACGACTGTTATGTATTCTTATCATCTTGGATTTCATCAGCGTGGGTGAAATGGACATTTTGGAAGTAAGCAAGGATGTTTTTATTCGTTTCTTGAGATTGTAGCGAAATACAATATGTTTTTGATAATTAAGATTACTTTTGATGGTATTGACAAAAAGCTGAAGATCTACAGTTCCACCAATATCCTTGTATTTGGTAACTACGGTGTTTGCCATACCAGCTGAGTCATAATGCTCATTAAAATGTCAGGCATTGTCTTCAGCCTTAAATAAGGTCGCATTTCAATAAATAATTTTTACTGTGGTAAAGGAAGGTAGAAATAAAGAAGACTTTCTCTTTCACATTGGTCTATAAATAAATGTACAGAATAAAATTTTCAAAATACTTTTTTACTAATAATGGTACAATTTTAAGGACTTGAAACAAAAATTGCAACCCTAGGTAAGGTTTACTTCTGTTAAATCTGTCATTTTAAGGTAAAATTTAAACCTTTGACTTCATAACAAATGACAATACAAGATGTAGTTTTCTCAAACCATTGGCATCAGAATATCTGATCTATTCTCAGTCATCAACATGCCTTTACATAGATAATACTAAGCTGTTAGTTTATTTTGAGTCTACCTTTTTATTGGAGGGTTTCAAAAGTTAAAATGGTGTAGAGGACTCGAAGTTAGTCTAAAAGTTGCATCAGATAATTTAAAATTGCTAAAATGATTCACAGGACACACATAACCAGAAAAGTATCGGTTTTCTTTTAAATAAGAGTTACTACAATAAAATCAAGCGAAACTACAAACATATCAACCACACACAAAATACGTCCACAAAACAAGTAAATAAACTAAGTTAAAACCGGAAGCAACAAAACATAAACAAACAAGCACAAAACAAATACATCAACGGAACAAAAATAGCGACAAAGATATGAGAAAACAACAACAAATATTGTAACGGCCATAAAGTACAAAAAATATATAAACAAAAGAAAACACATCAGAAATAACATAGTTAAAAGAGCAATTGTCTCAGTTGATGGATACTTGAATCACCTGTCAACAGGAAAGTCCGTACTCCACTATTATCAATACAAGCAGTTTTGATAATCCTACCGATGTGCCAAATGGTCCCAGAAATGCTCTTTTAATGCTGCAAAATTATGGTTTAAGTTCTAGGCTCATTATCTCAAGATCTCGTTTCGTACGCCGTTATACGGCGACGGCCAAGCCAACAAAAAGTTTCCAACAAAACATCACAAAACAATGGGATACAGAAAAATTTTAACCCCTGCGTTTTCTTTTCATTTGCTAAATCATCATTGTTGTCCTCAACATCGTCATTGAAATTTGCTTTTTTTATCATTGTAATTAATTATAACTGTTGAGATTATACATACTAAGAGTTACTTACTAATGCATAACGTATCTAATGTGGCAGAGCTATTCAGCGCGTTAACAGGGATTACTTACTAACGCGTAACGTATCTAATGTGGCAGACCTATTCAGCGCATAAACAGGAATTACTTACTATGCGTAAGGTATCTAATGTGGTAGAGCTATTCAGCACGTAAACAGGGATTACTTACTAATGCGTAACGTATCTAATGTGGCAGAGCTATTCA
>RDPX01000333.1:664666-690933 GCA_003991215.1 Morbakka virulenta
GGGGATCTGGCTGCAAGATTGGCTGGAACTGGCTGCAGTATTGGCGGGAACTGGCTGCAGCATTGGCGGGAACTGGCTGCAGTATTGGCGGGAACTGGCTGCAGTATTGGCGGGAACTGGCTGCAGTTTTGGCTGGAACTGGCTGAACCTGGGAAAGGGAAACCCTCGCATGGTTAGTTGTTGAATTAATCACTATGCCACTACTGCCTTTTTATACTTAAAATCTTAATATATTTTTTAATAACCTTTTTCTAATTGATATTTTCATAGATAAATGGGTGCCTTTATAGTTAGAAAAATAGATAAATACAGATATGCATATACACCTTTGTATAACGAACGACAAAATAAGTCAACAAAACTTAGTTTGGAACTGTCAGTTTCATGTTTTCACAATCGTCAGCTAAACAATCATTTGTTGTTGGCCATATGATAGCTCTAAGATTCTTATATTATTGAGCACTGTCGATAGCTAATAATTAATTTGATACTGGTATATATATATATATATTTATATATATGTTATATATTTATATATATATATTTATATATATATATTTATATTTATATATATATATTTATATTTATATATATAAATATATTTATATATGGTACATTCGATTCGGTTAACCGTATTAGAGTGCTCGATACATAAATGCAGAGCGTAATAAAAGATATAATAAGTTGGAAAGAATAAAAAAACTATATATCTCTTATATATTTATATATAAGAGATAAATAGTTATACTTATATTTATATCTCTTATATATTTATATAAATAAATATTTATATATATATATATATTTATATATATAAACATACATTTACATACATTTATATATATTTACATAGCTCTAATATTCCTATATCATTGAGAAATGTCGATAGCTAATAATTAATTCGATACTGGTATCCACTTCTATATAAATACATAAATACACATACATATAGCTATCAAAGTCAGTCGATATATATATAGATAGCTAGACAGAGCAAATAAATAGGTAGATCAAAAGATATATAGTAAGACAGACAGAAAGTAGGAAAATAGATAGAAGAATGGATGGAGGGAAAGTTATATTGATAAGCAGATAGGTAAAGGCCCTTAGGAGATATTTAACTTTGATGTGACTGTGTATAAGTCGCCTTCAGTAGCTTTTACTTTGAGATGATGCTAGACCATACTGATTTTTTAAAAGGGGGAAGCATTTACTTGCGATAGTTGAAATAACTTGCTGTTATTCATGGTTTTGGAAGTAAACAGATCGCCAAAGATGTTACAGTGTTTGTTTGGTAAATTATTTGAACAAATACAAGACCTTCGTTCTTTTAAAGGCTATTTTGAGTCATACTGTTTTCATTTCGTTTGCCGTGTTCTAGTTTGTTGGAGCAGCTTTGTGGAGGTCTGTCTAGAAATTGGAGCGTTGTTATTGAGATTTTGCGATAAGGAATCACAAAAGATACATACTAACACAATCATGGTGATTTTAACCGACTCCGTGGTTTTTCAGTCTCTTTCTTCTTGTGCATCTTAAATTCCATTCCTTTATCTTTTTAATTAAGCTTTGATAGTAAATGTCAATATTTTGATCTGCGTGAGCGATTTCATGTTCCTCATAACAATACTTATCTACGTAAAAGCATACCAATGTATTTTAGAAATGCTATCTAAAGAAGTGGTACATATTTATATATAGTATTGGTTGTGCTTAATAAGATTAGTTGTATTATTTAATACTGTGTGTGAATTCTCTAAATATAATCGTCATCGGTTATATATATATGACCAGAGAATCCCAAAGGTTTGCCCTGATGAAACAGTGCCTCCTGTGGCTAAACAGGCTGATGCATGTATTTAAGCATTGTTAGGATTCAACCCTCGGCAGTATGACATGGGGGGAAAAGATGTTAGACATGAACCATGCACCCCCGACTATCCCCGGCGTTGACAGCAACAGGGATATTTGGCGCCAGTGTCACCGCAGGAGCTGCCAGAACGATGTTCAACACAAAAAGGAACTGCTTTAATGGCTTTGATTCCGGATTTATCCTCAAGGTTTACTCCCAAAGTATTGATCAGGTATTTCGCAAGGCCGCAAAGCTTTTGAGTCAGGGTTTTCATTCCCTTAGTTGGGCTACATTCCCAGATTAGCGAGCCATCATCTATCCAAAGCATCTGGACTTAGGGGGACCGGACCATGCCTCGCCCCTTCGCCTATTAGTAAAAGCAGTTCCCCCGAGCTAAGAAACTAAATCTCGAAGAGGGTAGGAGTTGAACTTGACTGTCGGAGGTTATTTGCAACACACACCTCAAGGAAGATTTTATAGTAACTGAGACCTTTTCCCCAGGTCCCAAAGGTTGTAATAGCCACTTTCGGCTATGACAGCCTTTGGAACCTCTCCCTTTCTCTCTCTAAATATGTTTTGGTGGCAAACGCTAAGGAATTTTACTGGTTTAAAACTATTCCCATTGAATAATTTATGCGTGTAGTAAACTCAAATGATACCAAACTAATGTGATAGATTCAGAAAATTATGACGTTATGTCAAAAGTGTAGGAAATTATCCGGTTCTGTCTGGTGGTCAGCTTCAACGTCTTTACTGCTTTTATCCATCTGCACTCGATGATTCCAAGAATGTCCAATCTGTAGTTATCCATTTCCCTTGCGATCTGTGCTGCTGCTCCACTCCTGTACATTGATTTTACATTCCAGTCTCCGATATTAACGGTTTGTTTGGGATTAGCGAAAGATCGCACCGGACGCTGAGCTTCCAGAAGGCTTTGACCTAATGTCGTCAAAATGCCGGTATCGGTGATTTGTGAAACTGTGTACCACCATTCCTGCATATTCCTTCCCTTTTTGGTAAATTAAGATTTTGACACCCCTTCTACTCGGTCATATTTTTCGTCGATGGTCTCTGCTGTCGTTCGCTAATCTTGTGTCTTCCCACAATCCCTTGCAAAATGGTAGCCACAAGGTTATGGCTAAGAATAACAGTTACCTGTCACTGATAATATATAAAACTGTCACTGTGTTTCCATTTCGTCGAAAAGCATTTGTAAGATGGATTCTTTAACTGACTTTGGTGATTGCTTTTACTTCATTGAGCCATAGGTGTGTCTCGAAAAAAAGTGTTGATGATTTGGACGTTAGTGACATTAAAAACTAAGAAAGAATTTTATTTTTTTGCAGACCGTTCTGTAGGAAGCCAATTAATAAACCGTTTCTTTGACGTCGTATGATAAAGAAAAAGGTTTATTAATAAATTTCATTACTATTGTAAATATTTTGACCCCTAACCTGTGTTGCTTTAAATCTCAATGTTGAACGAAAAACGCCAGACAGGTGGGATGTTGACTGTGAATATGAGGGCCTAGAAGAGTGAAAAAGGAAACCGTTTGATTTATTTCATCTATTATTTATACTATTAAATCTCTTGAAAACGAAAAAGTTGGCAGAAAAACGAGACGTGGAGGTTTGAACAATTATGCGCATTTTGTTTTAAGCAAGGGGTAGAAAATCTGGACAATTTTAAATGTTGGGTGTGGTATGCCATAGCAGCTAAAGTGGAGTTTGGTTATTACAAGTGGAGAATTTTATCAGCCACCCACACATCAAGTGATGAAGATTTACTGACGCTGGGATAAGAGCAAGACGAATAGAGAAAGTAAAAAGATATGGGCTAAAAATCACAGAATACTTTACTTGGAAAGCGAATTTAGAATATGATAAAATACATGGGCACCTCTATTGTTGCATCTAAACCATTATTTTGCTCCTTACAAGGTTGTTTCCTTACTATATAAAATATGGAAACATATTGGGTTTTTTTGGGGGGTTTCTTCGTTTTAACGTCATTTTCCCCCATCAACTTGGGCTTAGACGGTGCCCTTCACAGGGACGTGGATTCGGCAGTGAGAAATTTCTTGGCCGGATGCCCTTCCTGACGCCATCCAATGGCTTTTTTTTCATGAAGTTCAAAGTCGCCCGCTCGGGGAATCAAATCCGGAACTCTTGGTTACGATGTAATTGCACTAACCATTAAGCCACGACTCCAAAAACATGAAAACATGTCATGACGGAAAATAAGGTGAAGGACAGAAAACCCATGAATGTAGATATTCTTGTTATGTCGAAAAGTAACTGCTGTCCGGCTACCATAAACTGGAGCTTATAGACATGGTCATGACAAGCAACGTTCTGTCTGAACATCGCTCTTAAAGAAGCATAATTTATTTTTCATGGGCAATATGCTGATCAGGAACCCTACAAATAGAGACTATTTGAAGGTTTAGCACACAGGTTTTCATGCAAAAATCTTAAAATAAAACCATACCGTCACCACAAAGGTAACACAGTTGATTGAAAGCTGGAAGACTATTCAATCTTTTCACTATTTACATCAAATATCTTGATTTGTGGCATATATTCTTTTTAAGATTTGCTTATTACCAGGCACTAACCGATAAAGAATGGTTGAATTATTGCTCTTCTTTAGTTTCTTACAAAAGCTAAGTGGTATGCAAAGTTCCCCTTAAATCGTGATACAGCCTCGTTCTGTTCTCTATCCATGAGCATTTTGATGAAATGTAAAGCGCAAGACATGTAAAAAAAAAAGTTAAGAAAAAGCCTGTTTGGCAAAAGATGCTTTTGCGATATTACAAATTATTTTAATATTGCTATGTGATGCCAGTTTTAAATTATGAGTGAGAATGTTTGAACGTATCAAAATGTATAAGAAGAATGGTAACGACACTAAGAACCTAAATATACTCAGAATCCTAAAAATATCTTGAGTACCCACAATGCAGAGGAATACTTTCTGATCAAGCTAAAAGAAACTGAGAGTTAAAATTTTGGATGTAAAGATTTTCGTATTCCTTTTGTGTTTGTCAGGTAACGTTGCTCTAAGATTCCTACGTATTTACAGATCTACTTTACTTTGATAGAACCATAGCATACAGCCTCCGTTTAGGTAAATATGTCGCAAAGAAAACTACCAAACCTGTTCACTGTATACATTATTTTTATACAACTTTTGAAGCTTGGGAGATTTCTGTATTATTATGCATTGCTTCAAAACACACCTAATATCTAGGCTTATTTATCTATTTTTTTTATTCACGTCAACCTTCTTTACCAAATCTGAAAGACCCTCTTCTGAATCTACCGTGCAGAATACATCCTCTTTGTATTATAAATGATTACTTCTTTTGAGGCTTGCAATTCTCTTTATAACGTTCCTGCTGTATACACACACACACACACACACATATATATATATGTATATATATATATATATATATGTATATATATATATGTATCGAGATCGAGTTGGCAATGCACTGACGATATTCAGATGGGCGATTGGTCCGGCACTCGGCTTATGGATTCTCTGTAAACTGCATCCGTTTGTACGCTCCTTTCCACCATCGCATTTCCCGTCTGTGCGCGTCAGCAACTGTTACTTGCAATCAGAGCCAGAAGAGCCCCGGGATGGTAGGCAACTCGGTTATGGNCGGCACTCGTCTTATGGATTCTCTGTAAACTGCATCCGTTTGTACGCTCCTTTCCACCATCGCAGTTCCCGTCTGTGCGCGTCAGCAACTTTTACTGCAATCAGAGCCAGAAGCTCCCAGGGATGGTAGGCAACTCCGTTATGGTGTTGCTGGATAGCCCCGAGCCTTTTGCCGGGCTCTGAACTGACAGAGGGTCCTCTATCAGTTCTCTGGATGCTGGATTTATATATATAATTTTTATTGCTAACTTTTATTGATATATGTTGCTGGATATATATAATTTTTATATATATAAATTATATATATTATATATATAATTTATATATATTATATATAATATATATATATATAATAAAAGTTGTAATAAAAGTTATAATAAAAGTTACAGTTACTTTTATAGATTTATATATATATATATATAAATCTATAAAAGTCTAAATCTAAAGACAAAACACAACGTTACTTGCAACTCTTATAGTTTCTTCCATTTTTGACTTCTTGTCCTATGCGCACATTTGGATTTTGTTCTCAATAGATATTTATTCCTTTGTCTTTTTATTGGTATTTTACTTGACATTCTTAAGGGTAATATTGGTTTTTGTTTGTTTTACCAGAATTTTTTCCAAACCCAAATTGTTTTTTCCTATTTTCATGTTTTGGTCAGGAAAACCAAAATGATGAATTTTTGCATATATTTCCTGAGAATTTTTCCTGAGTCGTAGGTTTTGTATAACTTCCTGGTAATATTTTAAGAATAATAAATTTTCTTGCATTTTAATTAATTTCACTACAGTTTCTATTTGACCTGGATAATGTTTTTCTACATTTTCAAGTAATTTTTGGTTCTACGATTGGGAAACATAATTTTCTTCTCTTTGCTTACCTTCTCTCTTATCATTCAATAAATTCTGGAATCAGACAGCGAGCAGCAATATAACTTTCCTTCCTCTAAAGGCATTCCTCTTAATAGGTTGATTCTAGTGCTAAATAACCATATTTTTGACCAAGTATCTGTATAACGTTTAAAATTTGCATGTAATGTTCTTTGATTTTATGTTTTTAATCTTTAAAAATTTTTTTACTAAACCATCTTGGAACTTTACGACGTCTTTTCTTGATTGTACTATTCCTAAGTCATATTTCCATCTTCTTTCTATCAATAAGAAGATTTCCTGTATATTCATAATTCTTTCTGCCATTTGTTAACTTAAAGGAGCAACTTCTTTTGCGAAGGTAACTACAGCTTCTTCGAAAGACTTCCAATACTCCAAACCTTCATGGTCCAATACGTTAAACCTGTCTTTAACTTCTAACGGTTGTATGTGTTTGCCCTCTAGGAGTCCTGCACATAGCAACTCAAAGGAACCCTATTTCCCTTGATGATATTTGGTCTACGGCATCTCATTCCATATTACTCTGTGCGATTCCCCAAACTGGGTAGTACTTTTATCATTCCGTCACGCAGGAGATGCGACGATACGCTGACACCAAAAACCAGTGTATTGAGTCTCCTATCAATTTTGTAGAATACTTCTTTTACTACTTTGCCTGTATTATTCTATAGAAAAAATGCAAAACAATTGCAGCGTCCTTGCAAAAGCAAGATACTTTGGAAAACTCAACTTGACTACACTACAAGCATCGTTTTGAAAAGAGATGAGAAAAGGATGGTTAACTGTTCAATTTTCTTGATATACTAAGATCGTATCAGTACTTTTAGGAGCACAGTTCGTAAAAGAAAAAATGTATACTTTATCCCTAAGTAAACATTATTTTGTAAAAAAAGTTATTGGAATTTGTTAACAGAATTACTATAAGAGCATAAAACAAATGCTATCTACCCAATAATTACCCAGATATTGTAAAAAACACATTTATGTTGTAAAAATATTGAAGAAGATTGCTTGTTTTGAACTATTACTGATCTGTCTAAAATCAAAGTTGCTTTTTGTAAGATCTTTGTAAAATTGTTAAAAAAAATTTACAGAAATAGAGATTTTGATAAAAGACTAAAGTTGTTGAAAGTTGGAGTAGACTAAAAGATAAATTAGGGCTCACAAAAAATTCTGAAAAGCAATTGATATTCTTAGGAACCCCATTCTGAAATGGAAAAATAGCGCAAGGAAGAAAACTAGAAGACAGAAGCAAAAGGGTCGGAAGAAAATGAATCAAAAGTATTGATAGCAGCAAAATACTAAAATCTGCAGAGAAAAATAATCGCCATGTTTTAACATTTCCACTACAATAAGTAAATGAAATAAAATACTAACAGAGGAAGCTGCTAATGATACCACATGTATCCTTAATATTTAGCAGCTCAACATATAATGTGTATAATATCTACATTTATTAATTACATATATGCATTATACATTTGACGTAGATTTGAAGTATATGTAAAACATGTATTTACAATGGAAGTAAAATTAGGAATCGAGATAAATATACAGCTGAAAAAAGCATTCTCACAAAATGTGGGTGGCATCTCAAATGATCAGGTGTGTAATTACTTAAGTACATGGTGAAATACTAGGTTGAGAACATACAAGTTATTGGATATCTTGGTACAAAAAACCCATTTATAAGACGTAAGACATGTTTAGCAAATGCAGTAGAGATAAATTTCAAAAAGAGCAAGCAAAAGTAGTGAAAAGCAGAAAAAGAGATGTGGAAAACGAAAAGAAAAAGAGACAAGGTATGGAAAACCGATGTAATTCGGTGACGAAATTGTCACTGAATTACATTGTAGCTAGATGGAAACCTTAAAGGTGTATGTACATATAAAGGAGCATAAAACATTATCAAAGACCCCGAGTGGAAGGTAGAAAGCACAGAAAATGAATCTATGACGTATTGTGAGTAACTGACGGAGAACGAAAATGAAGCTCAGGAAGGGAATTGTCCTGATGAGAGTGCTCTACTGTTTACTGCTCGACATTTCAAAACCATCTCAGAGTCAGTAAAAGCTCGAAATGAGCGAATGAGAACTGGTTAGGGAATAGAAGATACACATGCGTAGGCATTACGAAGAAGGCATTTCTGCTCTGCTAAAAGAAAGGAGCAGAAAAACAATTGAACAATAAAAAAGGCATAGTAATAGTAGTAGAAGTATTAGTGGAAGTAATAGTAGTAATAGTAGTAATAGCAGTAGTAGTAGTAGTAATAGTAGTAATAGGAGTAGTAGTAATAGTAGTAGTAATAGTAGTAATAGGAGTAGTAGTAATAGTAGTAATAGTAGTAGAAGTAGTAGAAGTAGTAGAAGTAATAGTAGTAATAGTAGTAATAGTAGTAATAGTAGTAGTAATAGTAGTAATAGGAGTAGTAGTAGTAGTAGTAATAGTAGTAATAGGAGTAGTAGTAATAGTAGTAATAGTAGTAATAATAGTAGTAGTAATAGTAGTAATAGTAGTAGAAGTAGTAGAAGTAGTAGAAGTATTAGTGGAAGTAATAGCAGTAGTAGTAATAGTAGTAGTAACAGTTATCGTACTAGCCCCAGAATTAATAGTAGTACTAGAAGTAGTAGCAGTAACAGTATACCAATAGTTATACCAATATTGATAATTAGTAGTAATAAAAAAGTTTTAGTAATGATAATAGTATAGTAATACAAGCTCCGGGAGTGGAAGGAGTAACAGAGGTAAATCTTAACGGTTCGGTAGTGTGCCGTTTGCAATGCACCTTGTGCGCTTGTCACAGTGAAACTAAAGTAATGTCAATAGTAACTGGACCAAAAACGAATGTGTTTGACCCTTTCCTACAGGCTGAATTTCGATTTACGCGTTGAATTTCTACGAAGCGCCACTGTTCTTTGAACTGTTATCTTTCTGACTTAGTTACCTATGTTTATTTTTTGCCTTTATCACTTAGATACATATCAGACGTTTCTTATAATTGCGATGCATTTTATGTGTTTCATGTTAAAAATGTGAATTAAATATTTTAACAGAGTGGTCACTAAAATTAAGAAAAGAGATTATCTAACCACAACTTGTAAGGATTTTGTAAAATCATCAATATCGCTATCATCATTTTCATCATAATAATAATCATCATTGTCATTATCATTGTAATCATCATTGTTATCATCATTATAATCATCATTGTTATCATCATCATAATCATCGTTGTCATCATCATTATAATCANGGACAAGAAGATGAAAAAGAACAGTCTGAAATGTGAGTAATATATGTCGGCAGTATAGTTATATATCTCTGTATTTGTGAGTTCAGATTTTTGTTTGACAGTAAGACCTCGATCCATTGTCGTCTTTAAGTCAAAAAATATGATCTTTCTGTTTCACAAATCATTCTTTTAACGCTGCAGAAATTTTTAAAATGACCTGATAAACGTCATAGATGATTTCTACTAGACACGTCCTCAAAGTTTCTCCCATTTCCTCACACTTTCTATCGTATAAACAAAGATATTTCTCTGGTCTTGGCTTGTAAGTAATCTGTCCTCAGACAGGTTTAGCGCCATACACGCCATCCATCTCTATCCTCGGCTCTCCGCTTGATATCTAAATAATTTTCCATTCTTCCATTAACTTGCTTTTTGAACTGGTCTAATAAAGTTATTCTTTTCCTTCCTCTGGCTCATTTTCTAGGCAACCGTCCTTCAATGATATTTCTTAACATACTCTGGTGTCTCAGAACGTGTCCGATCCATTTCCTTTGGCGATTTCGTATAGTTGTTATAAGCATTCTTCTCTTCTCAACTTGTTGTAAAACTTCTTGATTTGTCATTCTTTCTGCCCAACTGATTTTCTGGTAATAAAGCCAAAAGCTGAATTTTTCAGTAGCTTTTATGGATCTGTTTTCTTCAATTCTTGGTGTAGGTGATAGAAACTTGGAACAGATGATTTTTAGATTGAGGATATTGTTGTGAATAATGACAGAATCGTTTCTATTAAATATAACCCAATCAAATTACACATGGAATAGAGCACTAGAAAAATCCAGCGTATAATACGAAACAGTGTATAATAAATACTGCGCACGTTTTTGCGGAAGTGCTCAAATTTTCGTAAAGGTTCATCCGCATGGTACACAGTTTTAGTACAAATAAGAGTTTGTTTTTTAATCGTTTGTCTGTTAGCTTAAAAGGTTTTTGGAGATTTAAAACGATAAAGGAATTTTTAGTTAGTACAAATGAAGTTCTTTGTTTAATTGTTCCTCTGTTGGATTTACAGATTTCTGGGACTTGGAAATAATGAAGGAATTGAACTCTTTAAATTTATTTCATGAGAGGTCAAAGTCATGTTTTTGCAGGTGTGTTACCAAATATAATACTTGTTTTTCTGCACTGAAAGGAGTTGCTGCATTAAACAAGAAGTAGAGAAAACTTTAGATGTAAGAGCTTTATCATGTCATGAGTCTTGATACTTCTACCATCGTCAGGCTGACGGTGGGAGAAGTATCTCTCAAAATGAAGCTCAGAAGAAGCTTAAGACTCATGACATGATAAAGCTCTTACATCTATGGCTTCGTCTGAGACCATAAAAGTCAAAATTTTCTAGAGAAAACTTATTTCCTTAACAAAAGCATCTTCTAGTATTTATTGTAATTTTGTCACTACACGATATAACATGATGTCGCGATGGACAGCATCAAAATGGTGGTCTCTTTGCATTTTCGCTGAAGTGAAAGGGACATCGTTTTTTGGAAAATATCAGCCATTTATAAAAAGACGATTGCCAACTTCCAATTATTTTAGACGACAAACTGTCACTTGTCTTTGTTTCTTGATTTCAAATCTTCAGTTTTAAAGCTACACTAACTTTTTTTTATAAAGCATGTTGTTCACACATGTTTGTTGGCACATTGAATACAAATCTACCTGGAGTTTCTGATGCTGACTTCGATTTTTATCCTTTCTATTGTGAGGTGAATAAACAGTTGTGCTGAGTCTTCCCGAACATTAACCTATAAAGATAGTAATCATGCGCCTTAAAAACTACTAAAACACAGAATATTGTCTGCATTAAAAACTTGAGATTTTTAGCAATACCGTACAGAAAAGACCTGGGACAGGAATAGAATGCTAAATTTTGAAGATGAGGTGCAGATACTTTATAATTTCTCTCAGTGAGGATCCGAAACATCAAGTTTTTTGGGAAGAACTCTCCAACTGATCAGTCATGGAGAATTGTATTTCTTAAAAACAATGTTACTGGGAATATCAATGGCAGATTCGATAGACTAAAGACAACGATATGTAAATCCGACAAAATTTCTCTTCTTTTTTTAGCAATCACTAATGAAGGCAAAAATCTTTACTTCCGATTTATCATTATGCCATGAACGCACATTACATTTATCAGGTAAGGAGTTTAGATCCTGCACTTTAGCATGCTCGTCTTGTAATTTCCATGCTTGCCCAAGACGTTTTTTCCTGGTCGTCACAACAGCACCTTTCGTATGGTTAGCCAACATATATTACTCACATTTCAGTCTGTTCTTTTTCATCTTCTTGTCCTGGTAGACTCGTGTACTCTACAAACGTGCACAATCCAAAGCCTTCTCTAAGGGGAGCGCCCGGTCAGCTGGTTGGCAGCTTGGTGCATTGGGGTAGTTAAGAGCTTTGGGCATTTTTTGCACCAATCTACAGCAGCAGATATCTGTTGTAGTGAAGCTCCACTTCTTATGGGGTGCCATGGACCTTCCATTTTCGGTTCGGGGGCGATTCAGGGTTTTCCATACTGTTCAATCCTTTCCACTTCCATTAGCAAGTTCTTCATTAGTTAAAATGCTCCTCTCAATCCATAGGCATCCAACCTCTTCATGCTTGTTTCACTGTTCCAGCCATTTCTTCTCCCACTCCTCTTTTGGTCCGTGGTTTAGAGGTTGAGTTGCGTCCAGGAGGCTTGTACTAGATAGCAGATTTCAGTCTGTTGATAGCTTTATACTCCTTCGTTCTGATTTTTGACACTTCGTCTGATCTAATGATGTGTCAGTATGAATTGATTGTCTGAGATCCAGAACATGTGGTTTTTTATCCAAGAATTAATTTTGGTCACAGATGTGTTTACTACTGTTGTCACTAGATTCTTGTCCGAAAGTTCATTCAGTCCTTTAATGAAAATCTCGGGTGCAACTAACGTATTGACTTCATTACGAGTTTTACATTTTTTGCGGATGCAAACTGGATGAATCCAATTTTGGAAGTACCTTTATCTTCATCTCAAAATAATGTCTGAGTAAGTTTGTATGATAGCCTTCTTCATANNNCAGTCATGGAGAATTGTATTTCTTAAAAACAATGTTACTGGGAATATCAATGGCAGATTCGATAGACTAAAGACAACGATATGTAAATCCGACAAAATTTCTCTTCTTTTTTTAGCAATCACTAATGAAGGCAAAAATCTTTACTTCCGATTTATCATTATGCCATGAACGCACATTACATTTATCAGGTAAGGAGTTTAGATCCTGCACTTTAGCATGCTCGTCTTGTAATTTCCATGCTTGCCCAAGACGTTTTTTCCTGGTCGTCACAACAGCACCTTTCGTATGGTTAGCCAACATATATTACTCACATTTCAGTCTGTTCTTTTTCATCTTCTTGTCCTGGTAGACTCGTGTACTCTACAAACGTGCACAATCCAAAGCCTTCTCTAAGGGGAGCGCCCGGTCAGCTGGTTGGCAGCTTGGTGCATTGGGGTAGTTAAGAGCTTTGGGCATTGTTTGCACCAATCTACAGCAGCAGATATCTGTTGTAGTGAAGCTCCACTTCTTATGGGGTGCCATGGACCTTCCATTTTCGGTTCGGGGGCGATTCAGGGTTTTCCATACTGTTCAATCCTTTCCACTTCCATTAGCAAGTTCTTCATTAGTTAAAATGCTCCTCTCAATCCATAGGCATCCAACCTCTTCATGCTTGTTTCACTGTTCCAGCCATTTCTTCTCCCACTCCTCTTTTGGTCCGTGGTTTAGAGGTTGAGTTGCGTCCAGGAGGCTTGTACTAGATAGCAGATTTCAGTCTGTTGATAGCTTTATACTCCTTCGTTCTGATTTTTGACACTTCGTCTGATCTAATGATGTGTCAGTATGAATTGATTGTCTGAGATCCAGAACATGTGGTTTTTTATCCAAGAATTAATTTTGGTCACAGATGTGTTTACTACTGTTGTCACTAGATTCTTGTCCGAAAGTTCATTCAGTCCTTTAATGAAAATCTCGGGTGCAACTAACGTATTGACTTCATTACGAGTTTTACATTTTTTGCGGATGCAAACTGGATGAATCCAATTTTGGAAGTACCTTTATCTTCATCTCAAAATAATGTCTGAGTAAGTTTGTATGATAGCCTTCTTCATAAGGACACAATTTTGAAAATTTGATATTTCTGTCAATGTAATTTTCCAATGTTTTCCCTACTGTTAAACAAGGTACTTAGTAGTCCTTTTGCAGTTGCTCTCATATTCAAAGTTTACGATTCTGAGAAGGATAAATAAAATTTTACACCTTCCGATAAGTATTATATAATTATATCTGGATTAAAAATGACGATATCATGTAGGGACGAGCACCAACAAATTAAAGGTCAGTACGCACGGAAACATATATTTTAGCGACACTGAAAAACAATAAGAATTATGGGATTTAGCTGTTTTGAGTGTTCCTGTCATCTTCGCTGTGTTTGTACTCTTATGGTTTGTCTGTCACGTGTTTACAGTCGTGGTCGCAGTAGCTTTCAATGTTCATTTATATGATCTGTATTTCACATATGGTTGTCTAGTAACAGGCACGTTTTGGTAGAAAGTATAGATTTATTTAATTTTAAAAACCTAAAATATGTTTTAAACAAGAGTTATTCCTACTTAATAATGTCTGGATACAGCTTTTGAAATCTGGCCGCCAACGTGGGGCTTAGTAGAAATTGTTAAACTACACGGATGTTAAAGTATCGCCTGGATATGATAAGACTCTGCTGCAAGACGCATTCAAACTGTGACTGAAAGAGCAACAAAAATAATTACATGCAATTATTAACCGATGAAAATCTTGACTGGTTCAGTCAAATGCCAAATTGTTAAAATTCGAGAGGCTATGACCTAATTAAGTCTAAATCAATCTTTCTACTAGTTATGATAACGTATGTTACGAATAAAATTTTTCAAATCAATGTACGTGAGTGACATCTCAGAATAGGGTGGGTGGTTTCTAAAGATACACATCTTGGTGAGCAGAGTCAGCTCACTTAATCAAGTGCATCATTCTCCAAACGTTCTATTGCGACTTCATTTTTACCTGTCATTTTCTTCTTCATTTATCATTTTTCGTTCCATTAATGACATACCTTGGTTTATCAAGTGTAATTTTTTCCGTGTGGGTTGTTCCTTAAAATTTACTTTTAATATTCAAGCCTTTTCCTTTGCATTTCTTCCTGCAGCTCCTTTTAGTTGGCCTTTTCTTTGTACTGATGCCTCATTCAAAATACCTTATTAACCTTACTACTCCCTTTACGCTTTTATTTCCCCTTCTCCCTTCTCCAATAGCTGAATGATTAATTTCTTTCTATCGTAACATGTTTCGTTTTGCGACAGCCAACTATGGTATGTCAAATTCCTATAGCTGGCTATGAATGTATGTTGTATCTGTGTAATCATACATAGAATCTTACAATTTTTTGCTTATGTCAGATTCTTACTAGAACATTTTCAATATCTCCCCAAATTGTATATTCTCTAATGAAATAGCAATATAAAATAATTATTTTATATTGCTATACGAAATTGAACGAATTGGTTAATGGATTATAATCCATTAACCAACTCGTACGCTCGTCTTAATAGAATACAACTGAGTTTACTGTCGTGTGTTTTGCAAAAGGCGATGAAACTAAATTGAATCCCTTTATTATTTTTCCACAAAAAAACCTATGCCAGACCTCGCAAAATTGTATTATGATTGTATAGATATAAAATACAAAGAAATAGATTTGATAGATTTAGGAATTGGCTGAAGTCTATTCAAATAAAGCTATCGACTTTTCGATGCTTAATCCCAACCACTTGCTAGTATGAAATAGTTTCAAGAGTCGTTTTCGTAAAGACGCGACAACTGCAATAGAAAGCTTAAAGGTACGTTCCGTAGTGATTCCAAGTGGTGCACTAGCTTCTTAAAGCTTCCGAGGTTTAAGGTAACATACCGTTTATAGGACATGATATGCTGAGTGGTTAAAAAGCGGAAAACGGGAATTTATAACAGGTGATAATCCAAAAGCTTCTCCACTGGATGAGTGGTGTCTTTAAGTTTGGTTCAAGATATATTAAAAGCTTGAAGGTTGATAAACAAACTGAAACAATTAGATAACAATCAAATTATTTTTTCAGGAAGAGAAACGAAGTAAAGGAAAGCTTGATGATTTCAGCAAGATGATACAGATTCGTGTTGGGTGAAATTAGTGATGATCAACTTAAAGGACGCGAGAAGACATACGATGGTGAAAAAAAGTGACTATTTTATTGTTGATGTCATCAAGCACGACTCCTCCCATGGGCCCCTTGAAGCTTTTGGCTTATTTACCATGAAAATTTTGTCTTCTCATTCTATTATTTATCAAATACTTGAAATACATTAAGCCATTCATTAGTTCAGCTGAATATGGTTCTTGAAGATCAGTCTTCATTGATTATATTGTCAACTTCAAACTTAACCATCACTCTTTCAAATGGGTTTCTTCAAGAAGTAAGCTTCTTATATTACCACTTCAACAAGTTCTTGTAATAAAGAACGACATGTACGGTAGATCTTGGCAAGTGCTGCGTAATATAGGGAATCTTACAGGGGCAACGAACCCTCTTACGAGGGCCACCAAATAGAGGTAGTTGACTCAATTGAAAAACGCGACCTAACACTGGCTGGTGACTTAATATGGAAAAAAGCTTGATAAAGGCTGGCAACCTTACAAAGGAAGGTAACAAATTATGGTTCGTTGATCCAATGCTGTAACACAACCTAAAATGAGCAGGCAACCTAACTTACGTAGACAATCTAATGAGACGAGCAGGTTACAGCATAAATCTTCTAACAATCATCAAAAGAAGGCAGCTGTCCCTCCTGAGACATGTGATTAGAAAGGTAGGACTGGAGAACTTGGATCTTATAGGAAGGATATGTGGAAGAAGATGTAGAGGACGTTTTCGGCTAGCATTCATGAAAAGCATATGAACNTTATTTTTTCAGGAAGAGAAACGAAGTAAAGGAAAGCTTGATGATTTCAGCAAGATGATACAGATTCGTGTTGGGTGAAATTAGTGATGATCAACTTAAAGGACGCGAGAAGACATACGATGGTGAAAAAAAGTGACTATTTTATTGTTGATGTCATCAAGCACGACTCCTCCCATGGGCCCCTTGAAGCTTTTGGCTTATTTCCCATGAAAATTTTGTCTTCTCATTCTATTATTTATCAAATACTTGAAATACATTAAGCCATTCATTAGTTCAGCTGAATATGGTTCTTGAAGATCAGTCTTCATTGATTATATTGTCAACTTCAAACTTAACCATCACTCTTTCAAATGGGTTTCTTCAAGAAGTAATCTTCTTATATTACCACTTCAACAATTTCTTGTAATAAAGAACGACATGTACGGTAAAAAGTGACTATTTTATTGTTGATGTCATCAAGCACGACTCCTCCCATGGGCCCCTTGAAGCTTTTGGCTTATTTCCCATGAAAATTTTGTCTTCTCATTCTATTATTTATCAAATACTTGAAATACATTAAGCCATTCATTAGTTCAGCTGAATATGGTTCTTGAAGATCAGTCTTCATTGATTATATTGTCAACTTCAAACTTAACCATCACTCTTTCAAATGGGTTTCTTCAAGAAGTAAGCTTCTTATATTACCACTTCAACAAGTTCTTGTAATAAAGAACGACATGTACGGTAGATCTTGGCAAGTGCTGCGTAATATAGGGAATCTTACAGGGGCAACGAATCCTCTTACGAGGGCCACCAAATAGAGGTAGTTGACTCAATTGAAAAACGCGACCTAACACTGGCTGGTGACTTAATATGGAAAAAAGCTTGATAAAGGCTGGCAACCTTACAAAGGAAGGTAACAAATTATGGTTCGTTGATCCAATGCTGTAACACAACCTAAAATGAGCAGGCAACCTAACTTACGTAGACAATCTAATGAGACGAGCAGGTTACAGCATAAATCTTCTAACAATCATCAAAAGAAGGCAGCTGTCCCTCCTGAGACATGTGATTAGAAAGGTAGGACTGGAGAACTTGGATCTTATAGGAAGGATATGTGGAAGAAGATGTAGAGGACGTTTTCGGCTAGCATTCATGAAAAGCATATGAACTTCGAGAGGACAAAGTAAAACAGAGGTGCTGAGGATAGCAAAGGACAGATCTCTGTGGAGAAGCATGACTACCGACGTTCTAAAAGACATGGCAACTGAGGCGGAGGCAATCTAATGCTCAGGAAAATATCTATTATGCTAAGTTGGTCTTGGAGTTTATGTAAACTTTGTTGTGAGAAATTGTTGAGCTGAATCGATTATGTAAAGAAACTGTTCACCGCGCAAGTTAGCATAGCATCCTTCAATTTCTATTACTCAGAAAACGGAAGACAATTTGATGTGTCATGATTTGGGACACAATACTATCCCTTACCTTTTTATATATTTTTTCTATCTTTGAAACTGAAGATAAAAAGTTACACTTTAACAGAAAACGTAGAAAATTAAAATCCATCTACTTGCTACCCGTAACCTTGGGAAGTTTAGGATTGCATATCACTTGCTAAAAGTGGATATCTACCCTCTTCTTAAACACCCAGCGTTTTACCTTTTATGTTTAAAGGGATCAGTAACTGGGATACTTCAACGAGAACATTAACAAACTTATTACAAACGGACTCAGCCCTATCTTCGTTATCCAAGTATTACAAGATATTAAGACCTATTACTTTCCTAAAGGCTTATTTCTCATACACCGGTTTACGTTCATTTTCATTAAATAAACAATCCGATCGAAAGCGAGAATTTTGGACACTTACTCTTCAGCTTACCTTATATTTGGCCATTTCTTTCAAGATCTGGATCGACTCTGTAAAAAGAAANGGATATCTACCCTCTTCTTAAACACCCAGCGTTTTACCTTTTATGTTTAAAGGGATCAGTAACTGGGATACTTCAACGAGAACATTAACAAACTTATTACAAATGGACTCAGCCCTATCTTCGTTATCCAAGTATTACAAGATATTAAGACCTATTACTTTCCTAAAGGCTTATTTCTCATACACCGGTTTACGTTCATTTTCATTAAATAAACAATCCGATCGAAAGCGAGAATTTGGATCTGGATCGACTCTGTAAAAAGAAATGTATCCTCCAAAATATAGGACAACTGTCTTCCATTATTTGTTTATCAGAATGAGGTGAGCTTCTTCTTTTTTCTTTTAAAATACTGTACTTCAAAAACTTTCTTTCCTTTTCAGAATTTATCACTTAGTGGAGGTAAAATATATTCCAACAGAAAACTGAAATATTTGTAAGTCTGGTGGAAAGACAAAATTTCATAAATCCAGGCAAAGATGGCATAAGTATAGATGTAAGAGCTTTATCATATCATGAGTCGTAATTTTGGCTCGGAAAAAGCTCGGAAAAAGCTTACGACTCATGACATGATAAAGCTCTTACATCTGTGGCTTCCTCTGAGTCCATGAAGTTCAGAATTTTTAAGATGGCATAAGAATGTTACTTCAAATTAGTCTAAATGTTACTGGAAGAGTACACTGATTTCCTCATGGTATTTTGTGTTGGAATACTCAGGACTGTACTGATTATTAAGTAGCTTAAATGCCGTGGGTACGGTATTAGGGAAATGAGTACATACTATGAGCTCCTCCTCAATTTTTTTAGCAGCAATAAAAACAGTCGTACGATCGACGAAATCCGCAAAGTTTTCGGAACGTTCGTCGAAAGCTCCAACAATTCCAGAGAGTGCCATTGTGACCCAAAAAGTAACGACACGCTAACTTTTTACCATTGATATGTAAGCCTGATGTAAGCCAGACGGAAGGACAGAATGTCAGAAATCCATGGCTAGTCAACAAAGGTGATTCTCAGCTTAGGCTTTTCTCAATAAAGAAAAATCCCAATTGGGAATTGACTTTTACAAATTTTCCTAGTTTATATATACACTTGATTTTTTACGCATTTCATTGTAACTGATATACATAAATATTACAACAGTAAATTTTACTATATTGTTAAGAAATCTAGCTTACATGTTATGACATCAATCATTAAAAAACCATGCAAAGCAGTTTCCTAACAATAAAACAAAAACATACAGGATATTCCTCATTACGATCTGTGTTTTGATGATATGACCATATTGCAATGCTCCCTTTTCAGATCATTTGTAATGAAACGAATTTTCATCTCTCTGAATATTGGCTGCTAAAATTTTATCAATACTCCAAGTACACGACAAATAGCTTTCTGAAAAGATTAACATTGACTGGGCACAGTAATATAATGTTTTGTACACTGAAAGATGTATGGCTTGCATCAGGCAATATCTTGACAAAATCATATTCAACTCAAATATTTTAAATATTTGATAGTCCACTGCTCCTCTGTGGTTCAGAGACATAAGTTGGGAACTGTCGAAAAGTAAATCTTTAGCAGCATGGTATTTGATAAGAAAAGTCTTTATATTTGCCTCCTCGTTGTCGTCGGGAATCTGTATCACTCTAGAGACAGACTGCCCCAAAAGGTCACTCCAGTTTTGAAGGGATTGTCACACAGTAGCCTGAGGTAAAGGGACAGGAGAGGAAGGCGAAAAACCAGACAGACCGACCAGCAACAGACTTCACCTATGATAATAATATTAATGATAATTAAGATAATAATAATAAGCAACTTGACAAACAAACTCCACAGCGTCTTCTTAAGAAAAACTGAGTTTACAGACACACGAAATTGCGATTGGCTGAAACATGGTGACCTCAAGAAATCTTCTGAAGGCACAATAATGGCAGCGCAAGGCCAAGCTGTTAGAACACGGTCCTTCAGACACGATATAAACAAAGAAACATTTCACCACTGTGCAGCATATGTGGAGAACGAAAGGAGACAGTGCCTCATCTGGTCTCTGAATGTAAACAAGCGGCTCAGACACAGTACAAGAACTGGATACATGATAAAATGACTGCATTGGCAGCTTTGTAAGAAGTATGGTTTAGAACATACAGAAAAATGGTATGCGATAAAGCAAATGACGATGCTGCAAGTCAGAAAATCCAAACACCCTGGGACATGCAAGTTCTGCCTTTAATGCATCCGCTTCAATCAACTATAAAGGCAAAAATAATGAAACAAAGACAAAAGTTTCAATTGACTGGCCAAAATATCTATTTTTAACAAGAAGTAGTTATAAATAAATTAGATATTCAAATTTTACCATTACAAACATTCTTTTCCAGTTCTTATCTTCTACTTGCTTCGGTACACCATGGGAGTTTTTACTTGTCTGACACTTCTAAGCCCTGTGTCATCTGAAAGATACTAGTCCCTGTAGTTTGTAGAGAAACAAATAGTATAAAAGTACAGTTTGTAATAGATTGTCATGTATTTTATTCTTATGTATGCGAGGTGTTTAGATTACAATAATTTTACCCGGTATTTTCGTCAACACACCTGTTCAGACGTCGGTCAGACATTAACAATCTGTCTTGAAAATATGTTGCATTTTTGGTATACTAATGAAAAGAATTTTTGACTTGTTTAGAGAAAAACCAATTAATTGACTGAAAATGGAGATACCTTACTACTAAACTACATTTTAGTAAATACTTTTTTGAGTGGTCCCAAAGCACTACTCTTCTCGTGATTAGATGCAAGGTGCGTTTGGGGCCCTTGAAGTTTTTCACACTTTTGTACGAATTTAATCGAATTTATATATATATATATAATTTTTAGTCGAAATAGCTGTTAATAATGACAACTCAAGTTTTAGGGTTGCTCTGTAAGCTATAAGAAACAATGGAATTGTTGGTGGCTTGTGTGTTGAGTGGGCAAATATAAGAAAAATTCTAATTTATGGATTTATGGATTTATGAAATCTCAAATACTAAAAGCAAGACAGTTTATTGTATCTGTGGTACAAGCTGCTCTGATTAGAAAGTGTTCTTTTCTGTCCAACTTCAGTGGAAATTTAGATTGGAACAACCAGCATAAATGGTAAAGTGTAAGATACAATTGAACTAATATTAGAAGAAGAGCCTACACTTATTCTATTAGGTATCCACTAACAGTTTATAGCTTGTTAGTGAAATTTATATGTTAAAATGTAAAGCTTATAAACGATACCGGTATTGTAGGAGAGACTGTCTTTGTTGTATCTCTCTCTAGGTGCCATACCCATTCCAGACGTTGGTGATCATAGTTCTCCACAGATTCCTATCTCTCATCATATGTAGCAGATCTCCAGCTTTTACTTTTTTCTTCTCACTTGCTAATAGACACTTTTCAATATTGTACTTGAGACTTCCCAAGAATGTTACTGTTTGTCTTCCTCTGCTTCTTTTGCCTTCAATATGACCTGTAAGGGTAAGATATTCTAGTCCTTCCTTTTTCATGACATGTCCCATAAATCTCACCTGCCTTTCACGGATTGTTTTTATCGGACACCCTTCTGCCTCAGCTTTCCTCAAAACTACCTCATTTGTTTGAAAGCCTAACCATGATATTATCATCATTCTCCTGTAAAGCCACATTCCAACAGCTTCTAGTCTCTTTTGCATTGATGGTGATATTATTCAGCACTCACAACCATATAACAGAGTAGATGTTACATAACCTTCCAGTACCCTCTTCTTTATAGCCATTGACATTTTGCAATGTTTCAAGATCTACCGTCATCTTTCAAAAGCATCTTTTGCATTCGCTATCTCTCTCCTGACTTCCAGATCACACTTTCCATTCGCTGTCATGTAGCTACCTAAATAGCTGAACTTGGCAACTTGCTGTAAGGAGTCATTTCCAATCTATAACTATATTTCCAATATCTACTCATGTTGTATACCTCACAAAAAGAGAAGGGTAACTCGAGGAAAATTTCGACCCCGGTTTCAATGAAGCGCTTGATTAAGAAATATTTGTACCAACAGTTGATAAGCTATAAATTTCTAGGTGGACAGTTTGTAGTAAGTGTTTTGAAAATATTTTTTTAGTGTTGATATGCTACTAAAACTGTGGCTGGAGTGTATCGCCAATTGCTGAAGGCATAGCTCATGTTGTGAGATGTCGACAGTAAATGTCATTTTCTTTCTGTTTCGGATTAATTTAAGGTTATAGGCTGTTTCGAATTACAGAAAATTAGCGAAAAATTTCCGAAACCAAATCAATGTCTTCTTTCAGCAGCCTGAAGTATACTGATTCGACCTTAATATTTGAAGGTGTATATTGTTATATTATATCTAGAATATTATATCAATGTATATACATGTGTAATGATTCTTTTTTTGTTTTTAAACGTCTTTTGGCAATAAGGAATTTCTTGGCTGGGTGCCGTTTCTGAAAATTATCAACGGCTTTTTCTTGTGTAAAAGGAAAGTCTAAAGGGAAAAGAGGAAGGAAGAGGCAATGATAAATTTATATTGCTAATATAAAAAAAGGAATGGACAATCCTGGGCAATGGTAAATAAATAGCCATGAAAAAATTAGGTGTGACTAACACCAGCTTCCAGAAGAAGAAAATAATTTTATGGAGATAAGTACCTGATATGAATAAAATAAAGCTCATCAGTATTGTAGGTCACTAACATAGCACAGTAACAACTGCTATGAAATTGGATCTCCTCTGACGTAAAACGTACCTAAATGGAGAATTTACACGTAGCCAGTGCTGAGAGATAAAGACCTACAACAGCTCTGATTTCATGGAAACAGAAGCTAAAATAGAAAACTGTTGTTGTCATTTGAGCGGCAAAGAAAGCTAATGAAAAATTTCAGGATGTTTTTTGTTGTGTTTTTTGGGGAAAATACTTTTAAAACCCAGGAGAAATAGTAAAATGGGAAATAGAACTTTAACGTGGTCCATGGGCCCACAATAACCTTATTGAAGAGCATCAAAAAAGAAGCTCGATGAGATGGAAAGAAAAAGTTCTGTATCGAAATATACCAATGGTAGCTGACTGACATCATACCACTCCCCCGAAAATGTCATCTTCATATCAGTGACAGTTGTAGAGGTATCAAAACCAAGATAAAGCTATACAGAGCAATAGTTATTTTCACAGCTCTCCATGCAAGTGAAACATGGAAGATAACAAAAAAAATTGGAGCGGAAGCTAAACTCCTTTCACCTGCGAAATCTCAGAAGAATTTTGGGAATAACATGGAGAGACAGTATAACAAATGAAGAAATTTACAGAAGGACAAAACAAACACAGCTACACAGAATGGTAGAAGAAAGGAGGTGGCGGTTAACAGGACATATCCTAAGGTTACCGCCTGGAAGACATGCAAGACAAGCAACAACATGGAAGCCGGTGGAAGGAAGAAGGAAGCGTGGCAGACCTACGAGAACATGACGATCGACCTTCAAAGACGATTTACATAATCGAGGACTGTCTGTCAGAACTGCTCAAGCCGTAGCTGAGGATCGAGTCCGATGGAGACATCTTGCTGCCCTTTGTCCTGTATGGGACAGGAAGAACTAGGGTCAAGGTATAGAGGTATGGGGCTTCAGAAAATTGAGAGCCAATGCCATCATCATCATCATCATCATCATCATCGTCGTCGTCATCTAACAATACCCTTTCAAATGGGGTACAGCCAAGTCTATGTCCTTAGTTTCGACCTACTCGAGAACGTTTTTAGTCAACGTGACGGAAAAGCACCACATATTTTTGCATTAATCAGAATCGTTTAACGAGTAATGAGTAAGAACCTGAAGGAAATTATTATCCTCCTCAACTTTCCTTGAATGACGTACATCGCAGAAAAACGATATTCCATGTTTATAGTTAAGGACCAAAATTTGTCAATACCATTATAAAATTTTTCGAAGGGGCTAAAGTCAAAGTTATTGTCGGTTGACACTCCTGTTTCCTATCTGTATAGGATAGTGCCTCACTGTGTCATGAGGGTAACAGTAGGAAAAATGGAGGACGAGCTAAGATTTGCCATCAAGAGGAGTAGCAACAGAACGATAACTGCAACAGTTAACCAACATGAATTTTGTATATGAATATTGTACTCTTATCACAAGAAATACCAAAGGAACTCCTCGTAGGTATTTTCTGAGCGGCGCTTCAATAAATACTGGTCCCTTGTGAGGGATCAGAGAAATACCTTCGCAAAGGCAGCTCAAAACAGCTTACGACTCATGGCATGATGAAACTCGTACTTCTTTTACTTTCATTGGGTCCATAAAGTCAAAGATTATAATATGTTCGGTTTCGATAATTATCGAAGCGGAAAAGCTGTGCCTACATCTCAATGTACTTAAAGTAGAAGCAGTGATTTTCAATCAGCAAGTCTAATCGACCTCATGGCCGAAAACAGAGAATTCATCAAAGTTGTTGACAGCCTGAAACACTTGGGAATCTACATGGAGACTAAAGACAAGGGTGTGATAGTCTAGTTAAGCCATAAAGCTTAAAACAGTCCGGAAGTTCAACACCAGGTTGTATTTGCCCACTTCTCCTGTATGGCTCAGAAACAGGGACGTTGAAAAAATCTCTGGAGCGAAAGTCAAATGTCACTTAAAAGTAATGTGTATGGTTTATGTATTATGGTGACAAGATTATTATGCTAAATGCAAAAGTATGTACTCAACCTTTACCTTCATCGGCGAAAATCATACAGCACAGATCCTACACGATATCAACCTTAGTCCAAAGAAGACGCGTCCAGTTTGCTGGACACTGTGCACGTACCTCAGATGAACTAGTGTCGTCGTTCCTCTTATGGAGGCACCCATCATCACTCAAGCGGTCTCGGAAGCTCACCTTTCCAGACATCATATGCAGGGGCGCTGCCATCGCCAAAGAAGACCTTCTGACAGCTATGACCGATAGGGTATACTGGAAAGGTGTAGTGAATTCTATCTCGGCTGAGGCCGCAAGATGATGATGATGATTATGATGATGATTATTATTATGGCACGATACACCAAGAGGAAATTTTTTTCACAGCTTGTAATTTGGAGTTCCATAACAAAAGAAAGTAACTAGGCATCGGGAAAGACCATTTTCACACACTTCCTACTGGGAACACCCGAAGAATTCTTGTAGACAACAACAGAAAAAGAGCAGAGGTGAGTTGAGGTTTATTCTTTATTTTCATTTTCAGTGCATTCTGTTATTTTTGTGTTTATTTTAGGAAAAAAGGTAACAATACCAAAAATAGTGACCTCTCTTTTTTTCACCCTAAAATAATGCTCTAAACCCGAAAAAAAAAATTAAATAGCTGTTTTAGAGCTTCGAGGATTCAAGCATTTATTGATAGCTCTATCTTCCCAGTTATAGAGTGTGCCACAGAACCAGATTTTATATCGCTAAAACATT
This sequence comes from Morbakka virulenta, assembly GCA_003991215.1. Taxonomy (NCBI): domain Eukaryota; kingdom Metazoa; phylum Cnidaria; class Cubozoa; order Carybdeida; family Carukiidae; genus Morbakka; species Morbakka virulenta. The sequence continues at coordinate 690,751 of RDPX01000333.1, forward strand.
TAACAAACCTTTCAAGAAACTCAAGCCAATATTTTTCCACCCATGACAGTAACTGTCTTGACGGTTCATTCTACGTTACGAAACCGTGAACAGAAGTCAGACAGCAAAAGCTGAGAAGGAACTGGAGAGGGAACCCGAGAAGGAACCCGAGAAGGAACCCGAGAAGGAACCCGAGAAGGAACA
>RDPX01000333.1:690958-704380 GCA_003991215.1 Morbakka virulenta
GAGAAGGAACAGGAGGAGGAACCCGAGAAGGAACCCGAGAAGGAACCTGAGAAAGAACCCGAGAAGGAACTCGAGAAGGAACTGGAAAAGGAACCCGAGAAGGAACTGGAGAAGGAACCCGAGAAGGAACTGGAGAAGGAACTGGAGAAGGAACCCAAGAAGGAACTGGAGAAGGAACTGGAGAAGGAACCCAAGAAGGAACCCCGACAACATTGCCAATCAATCAAATTCTCCATCATCGGCAACATTAGTAAACCTCAATGGCTTGAGACAAGAGCAAATAATTTCTTAGAAAGGGTTGGGAAAGCAGCCCATGGTTGACAACCTTTTGGAAAAGTCAATCCTCTCCAGAATACCTAACAGCAGCTGCTGCCAATTGGGCAAGCTGCTAGAAGATACCGGTGTACAATAAAGGAAGCTTTCAAACAAACAACGATAAAGCCATGGTTGATATGATACTTAAACAGCCTTTACTGATATACCTTTATATAAAACGTAAAAATCGCTGTTGATTAAGTGAAGGGAGCTTGTGCAAACGAACTTGATGTTGCTCCCAACCTGAGACCAACACCCACTCCCCCTTCTTAACCACAGCCTTTGCAACTTCTGTTTGGCTAATTGTTTCCAAACAACCAATCAGATTTGTCTATTTTTCTAGGGTGAGTCAGTGATAAGGTACACTGAGCATGTCAGTGAATGGACAATCTTTAAAATGTCAGCCAAGGCAGAGTAAACTCGACCGATGTGAATATAATTTCATAAAAGTATGAAAGTAAACGAAAAAGAAAGACAAAAATTTCATTCTCGTGAAAATAAATACTTATAACTGAATATATTATTAGGATATTTTTTCAAAGTTTGAAGTCTAGAAGGATTTTAAGCCCGTGTTATAGGTTTAGAAGTTATGTTTTGTTTTTCCGTCAAATAATTAGATGGTTCGTCCATTGAACAGACTCCACTGATCTTTTCCACTGCGATTAAAGAAATCAAGGAACTGTCCCTCGAAGTGAACTTGTTTTCCCTTGCATTTTAAGGATTTTTGCTACTGTATTGGAGTGCAGGATTAATTAAATTACCATGGTATAACTAAGAAGCCTGTGAACTCGAGTTCTTTCTGCAAGAGCACGAGAATTGGGGCCATTTTTTTAAGTGATCGAGCTGGAACGAAGAGCAAGGATACTGCTGACTGGCTTCTGTGTTACTTTTATTAATCCTTGCTTGCTTGCCTTTGCTTGGCTTTAAACATACCTTTTTTTTACGAATTTTTACTGATGAACTATTAGATAATATGTCGAGCACAGAATCAGACAGGTTTCAAAGTCGAAATAGGAGGCGAGTGAGAGCGTTAGAACATGATTCGGCTGATACCAAGGACAGCAAGGATTCAAGGTCAGAAGTGACCATTACAACGTCGTCCCGAGTGGCTGCTCGATCTATCACAACCAAATCAGAAACAGACAGAGAAGAAGGAACAGTAAGCAGTGTTGTGTCCAAATTTAATCGTTTTAACTTAAAAGATAGAGAACACGAGGATGTCGATAGTGGAATGTCGAAGGAGATACACGATGATCATGAGGACGACGATACAGGTGACAAAAAAAGAGGGGTGAAGAAGGATCGTGGTGCTACTAGTGGTAATTCGGCTCGTAAACGCCAAGCAAGGAGAAATTTGAGAGAAAAACGAAGATCTACTGGTGTGGTTATCATGCCGAAGATGGAGGTTTGTGATATTATTCCCGTAGCTTGCATTTCTACCTGTAGCGCCCTCGCAACATATTTCACTTCTTGCCGATTGTTCTGGGTATATTGACTTGTCGGCTAAATTATACTTTTATTAGGATTTAATTAACCTATGCAAAGTTTAGGTAAGCCAGCTTGTTAATATGCAAAAGTAGATTTAGGTAAAAGTTGGTTATTATGGCTTATTTAGTGTCATCTATTTTACAGGCACACTTTTGTTCAAACTTCACATAAAAAGTTAAAGCTGTGTTTTACCGATTGCAAAAAAAAAAAATCATTTATATTCGATTAAAAAAGTTCCTCTTTGGTTCTTAAAGCCTAAATTTTTCGCTTTACGAGTATTATTAGTTCTTGTGATAACGTGGTTAACTCTAGGCCAAGATCGGTATGTTCCCATTTACTTCACACAGTCGCAAATATAACATCCTATATTAATAGCAAGTGGTTACTTATGAAGAGAAATAACATACAAACATCGACAATATTCAATGTTTAACGAGCTCTGTATTCATACACGTTGAATATCTATTGATTGTCGTTTGCACTAACACCTGAACTTTACCTTTTTTAATTCCAACCGCCAATTCTTGTCATTGGATTTAAAACCACGATATTCAGGTATTCCCTTCAAGATAAGCATTTCTTTCCATTTTACTGAAAGTTTCTAACTTATGATGTCTCATAAACGATCTGAATTACCGATCGCAAGAGCTGTACAGGTAATACATTATCGTAAAACGATCCAGATCTTATTTGATTGCAAATGGTTTTGTTTTCTGGTCAATGTAGAGGCCAGATAAGGTACAAATATACATCCGATGTCGGCATCTTTCGTTGCACATGTTAGGCATTGAACACTTACCGTCAGGAAGAATCCCTTCATGGAACTTGTTTGACTAGAAAAACATGCTGAAAAAGCCGTTGTATTGACATGATCATATATTGAAGATGAATCCAGTCTTTCGTTGCGATGTCAGTTTGTTATTGTGTTGACATACACATGGTTGCAGAACTGTGAAGCCCGATTCTTCTAGCGTGGCCTTAAAACTTGACGAGATGGAGACAGCGCCGTAAGAAAAGTTAGTTTCTGTTTGTGTTTTTAATTCATCAGAGAGAATTGGCACATTACATTTTTCTTCCCTTTTTTGGTTTCGTTGTGATTGCGGCCCACTACTGCTTGTATGAAATGCAGCTTGTGCAAAGTGCTACAGATACCTGTTGAAGTCTTGTATTGAAACAATGCCTTTCCGATGTACGCCAAGAGACGCTTTATGTCTTTTCCAACAACGTTTCGGGTTACACTTGATGCAAATGCCACATATTTTGTAGTATGACCCAGTTAGATAGGCACCTTGTCATTGCTTGGATGTAAAGCGTATCCCGTGTGCCTTTAATCAGCCACCTTGGCTCATCATCGTAAAGTAGTTTTTAGAATTAAAAAAAGGCAGAGGTTGTTGAGGACCTCTTACATAAATGTTGTAACTGCAAGTCTGCTGTTCAGTGGCAGTCTGGATTGCATGCATGCAGCAATACAGTATTATATGTCATGCCAGACTCCTGATGATTTATGTAAGTTAATGCTTTGATAGATCGCCATTAGCAAAGTAAAGTACCTGTTTAAGTCCTGGTTAGCCACTTCATATCACAATACCAAGCTGTATTTTTTTTAAACTATAAATATTGAAAGCATTGACAGTATATGTTGGTGTGTTTCAGCTGAAAAGAGAAATAAGGACTGCAAGATATTGTAATACACATTTGTGCATAATATAAAGAGTATTGCCACAACTTTGCATGGAGCTGTAGAGAGTCAAAATCTTCCATTCTAAAAGCAGAGAAGGAGTTTCACCTTCATGTAGCACTTTAAAGTAGATTGAGCTTATCTTTTTCAAAGTTTCATAGTAATGTATTATTGTGGTAGGTAGCAGAAGAAAGGGCTATTTTTTCTCCCTGCAGGTTTGTTCTATAGTTTCATGTGCCATAGCCAAATTGGTTTGACACAGAGACAATTTAGGCACCATAATCCTAGAAAGTATCAAGGGGTATATACTATTTGCATGCAATGGAAAAGTAGTGACCTGTTTAGAAAAACAAGACCAGTATTTTGTATTTTTTGCCTTGGTGCATGTAGACAGATATGGTAGTGTATGTATGTATCATATGTACCAGCATAGATGTGTGAGTTCTTTTTTATTTGTATCAGGTGATCTGAACTCAGTAGTTGTGATTCTATCACAAGTGCCATGCTTGTGATAGAGGTGGGCAATCATGGCTTTCGACTTCTCTCAGTTTATAACACTGTGAATGAGATTGTTTGCAATATCTTCAAAGAAACACCTGCATGGAAAGTCTATATGTTTTTCTGTCGTCCTTGACATATTTTGACTTCAAGCTTGCAGGTGCTAGCCAAGCATTCTAGCCCAGGACTTGGTACATCCCAGGAATCATGGCTGTTTTACACTGTTATTTTGCAGACAGTGTGTCTGTCCAGCTCTTCCCAAAAATTCATTATTTATTACCTTGTCAGTGTTGGATATCCTCAAAGTTCCAAAGGAAAAACATTTTTGCTGCCTTGATCTTACCTTCCAATGCCTTGCTGATGCTCTGTGTTTTGTCATCATGGGCAAGTATGGGCTCAGTGTAACTCTTTGGAACTCATGGTTTTGTCTTGATGGAAAGTTTTTAATTGGTGAAGATGCTTTTCATACATACAAAACCTTGCTTTGCTTGCCAAGTTCTGTTTTTAATTTCACATATTGTTCTCCCATCTTTATTAAATGTAGTTTCAAGATATTTAAAGTTCTGGACTTGTTGCATACTTCTATTATTAATAGTAATGCTACATTGTAGGCATTCTTCTTTCTTTGAGGTATTAATAGTGATCATTTTTTAAAGATTCATCCCCAGTCCTGGTTCTTCACTTTTTGTCACTTTTCAGCCCCCATTATGTGATAGAAAGTAAACCTTTTGAGTGGTTTTTTCTGTGTTTTTTAACATTGTATAATCATGCACTCCATTTCCAGAAGAGCCAAGCAAGTAATGAAATAAATCAAGTTGAATGATGATGCAGAGACTTGATAGTGAGGAAGTAAGTGGAGACTATTGGGGATGGATTCCCTCCTGTGGCATTTGAGTTTGTTTGTTTTGTTAATGCTTTTAACCCTATTTTCCCCAGATCTTGTGGCTCAAATGGTGTCATCCTGAGGGACTTTGTTGTGGCAATAAGGATTTCTTGGTCCAATGCCCTTCCAATGTCTTTTTCATCTAGGGATTCAGTTGGTGTTATGTTTTTAAGGAGGAATTATGTTTCAAAGCAAACTCTTGAGCTTTCTTTCTTTTTGCAAGAAGCATTAATCTTACTGGCATTCTTTAATTTGACTTTGTCACATCAAGGCTCATGTAACATACTGAGTATGGCTAATAACTTGATGTAGTTTGTCACATCAAGGCTCATGTAACACACTGAGTATGGCTAATAATTTGATGTAGTCAGATAAGCCACATTCCTATTTTTTTTGTAGAAGTACTGATGCATGGACATGATCACTACTTGACTTTCTCCATTTAGCATCATGTATTCCCATAGCTATGGGGTTCGATCCATTACATCTTCCTCTCTGGCACCCACTTGTCTCATCTCCTCTTCAACTGTTTTCCTCCAGCTTTTCTTTGGCCATCCATCTAATTCTCTTCCTTTTACATTTAGGTTCAAAATTCTTACAAGTGGGTCCTCCAGATCTCTCCTCCTGACCTGACCCTAACATTGCAGTGTTCTTCTTCTTCTTAGAATTGTATCCAACAGTTCCACTCCATATCTGTTTGCTACCTTTTTAGGAATGGTCCTGACTTGCGAAGTTTCTCCTGCCATGTACTCGAGCATTCTTCTGTGACAGCTCATCAGCACTGCCTTCAACCTGTCTATCTTTTGCCAGCCCTCCAAGCCATACAGTAACACCAACCTGATCCATGCATCATAAATTTGTTCTCTATTTTTTAATGATATGCTCCTGTTCACAAGAAGGCTAGCAGTCCCTCTCCACTTTTATCATGCAGTGGAGACTTTCACTTTTACAGCTCATTCAACTCCTCCCTAAGTGTCCAGTAGGTCACCAAGGTAACAAAACTCCTTTACCTCTTCGACAACCTCTCCTTCTATCTGGATGTCTTCATTGTCATTGATTGCAGAAACAAGTATTCATTGTAACCAGACAATTTCTGTCCATCATTGTTCCATCTTAAGCCACACTGTTACTTAGTTTTAAAGCAAGGTTCCTCTTCTTTTGGTTGCAAAAAATAAAATGAGACATTAGCTAACAATCATTACAATCATTATAGTTCTTGAGTCGACACTATCAGATTCTGCAACTCATCAGGATGCACAACCCAAGTTTTTTTTTAAAATGTTGCCCACAGTAAAGCACTGTGTTGGTGTCTGTAGTACCTTGACAAATTTGTAATACATTTTCTCTCAGTATTGCAAAAAGATTTAAACACCGAGAGCTGTTGTGAGTGGGATATTCTGATGGGAGTTTTTCACATCCTTAAGCACTAACTAACAGTGAAAAATGATCATTTTACATTAGTGACATTTGATATATGGGCTGGGCAAGACTGAAATTTAGTTTTATGGAAAGGATAAATAATTAAGAGGAAGTTCAAGAAGTTGGAGAAAACAAAGTTATTTGGACAATTCTAAGAATGTAGTGAAATGGATGACACAGCAATTTGTTATGAACCATTTGTAAGTGATTTATTTGAGTGTAGACTGTCAAGAAAATATAAGTGGAAAAAGTTTTAATTTAAAAGACTAATATACAAAATTGTACACAACTAAAAATGTGTGCTTATAACCACTGTACATGCCTGAACCTACTCATTAATAGGGCCACTAGACAGATGGATAGATAGATTAGTAAATAGATGGATGGATAGATCAATGGATGGATAAAAGGGTTGTTGGTGTATTCATAATGTTAGGAAAATATCCTCTTCATACAACAATGGCTAACATATAATATATAACTGACTAAAAAATAGATACAAAACTTTTAAAGGAAGTGGATGTGATATAGTAAGAGCATTATTATATTGGATGGCTCCAACTTTAATAAAAATTAAGACACAAAAAAAATTACCTAGAACTTCAAATATTGAGAGATTTGTATGTGATAGTGTTGTGACATTTTTAACTGTTAAAAATGTTACCAATATCATTATCATAATCTTTCCTTGTTTGGTGTGAATTTTCTGGCTTATCTTTTAAACTTAACAGTGGTGGATAAATTGCTTACTTGAGGGGCAACATTAGCATCTGATTTGTTTCTTTTGCCTGATTAAGGTATTTTGAAAAATAGATTCATAACCAATTTTAGTATTGAGATTATTAAAAAAATACATGCTCACAACATTTGTTTCAGCTGCTGAATATATTTATTTTTTCCCATTTTCTGTATTAACCAGCTGATGTAAATTTCTGTGATTTTTTATTTGGGAAGTTGTGGTATATTACACTCAAGAGTTAAAAACTTCTTCATCTTGGATTTGTAGGTTCATTGAATATGAATTATGTAGATGTAAGAGCTTTATCATGTAATGAGTTGTAAGCTTTTTCAGAGCTACGTTTCGAGACTTGCTTCTCCCATTGTCAGGCTAAGATGGTAGCCTGATGATGGAAGAAGTATCTCTCGAAATGTAGCTTGGAAAAAGCTTACAACTCATTACATGATAAAGTTCTTACATCTATGGCTTCCTCTGAGTCCATAAAGTTCAGAATTTTCATGAATTATGTAATTCACAGGTGTTACTTTGTGTCTGAAATATCTAATCGGAGAGCACTGTATAAAGTGGTTTCATGTTTAGCAAAAAGCTTTATATTTAACAGATATTGATAGACCATGATCAGTATTACCTTTGTCATCTTTCTCGGTCAGTTTTTCTACTGCAGGTAGATAGTCATCACAGTTTCTCAGTGTTACTTTTAACACTTCATTAGCTTGTACCTATCACTTTGGTATTTTTGCTTCCTTTTTTCACTGGATGCCCAATTGTTATTTTTGGCCCTATTGGTGTTCCTGTTCTAGGCAATTTGCCCTGTCAACTTGTCTCCCGTACTTTTATACAGTGTGGAACCATTTAGCAGTGGTGATCTTGGGGTCCAAGGTGCTGAACTGCCTGTTAAATGGTCTGTGGTTCCTATATTTTGTTGATATGGCTTTGATCCATATTTGCCAGTCCAAAGAAGTCTGAGGTTGTGTTGACCCACCTAATCACAGCAAAATAACATTGTGACCCTCTATTTAACCTATTTGTAATCTTCTTTTGTGGTTTTTTCTTTCTTCATAAGTTAATTTCTATCTGACAATATTTTGTACTAAAGGCCTTTTTCATTAACATGTTAAATAAAGTATGTCTTCTATGTACTGGTGTTCTTCTGTGAATTGTTGAATCTTGGGAATAAACTTTTCTGCTGCTACAGTGTCTGCTGATTTAATCTCGCCATGGAATTTTACCTGTGAAAAGCAGCGCCACTGTTTCTATCTTCTTAACCAGCCACTTGTAAACTTGGGATCCGCATCAGAACCTTGAATTTCTTTGTATAATCTTTCTGTCTTTGCTAAAAAAACTGGACCAGAAGTAGGAATACCATTGTACCTTGCTTCACAAAAAGCATTTTTGAGTTGCTTTTCCAGTTCAGAACTATTCTGGTTCTTTCACATCTCAAACCAATTAACTCAAGCTCATCAAGAAATATTTTTATTTTGTTTTTATCTTTGATCCATCTGGGTAATAGTGACATGGGTGTCACTAACTTTCTGCTTACTTTCAGGTTTCCCATTTGTATTCTTCTGATGACATCCACTTTTTGCTGAACATCATATGAAGAATATTTATGTTTACTACACAGCCTCTATAGTACCAGACTGTGTGGATAAAACAGATTTAACAATCAAATTCTTTTGCACACTATTTTGTTTATGTGATCCCACATTAGAGCAAATCTGATTTAGATAGCACTTAGATGTTTTGTAACAAGAAATAAATTCATCACCTACGTTTGCGTACAATCTTAAAATCTCCAATGCATGGAAAGGTGTTACTGCCAACACTGAGTAGAGTGTCAAATAGTAGATTCAATGTTTTTGGGACAAGACTTTATGCTATAGTTACATTGATTTTCTGGATTTCTGGTATGTTGTTTGAAGGCTTTTGTATGACTTGTTGCAGTCTTATTCCTGGTCTTAACCTTTGTAATTTCCATATATTTAAGATAAGTTTCCATATATTTGAGGTAGATTATTTAGAAATCTGCAGAAGGATATTGAAAATTGCATTCAGTGTTCATGGCTTAAATAAAGAGTTGATATTTTGATAAACTAAAATCTGCAGGGATGTTTGTGACATAATGTCATTTTTTAAGTCTTGATAGTTTAAATGTAGTCATGATTGTCAAGTCTTGTGTTTTTTTCAGTGCAGGAATGCTATTCTTATTCTGTGTGCAACCTTTTCCTTTTCATTGGTTATCTTTTGTGTTCCATATTATATGAGCTTGCTATTATTGTTGATAACACTACATTGTATTTCATTTGAGGTCATATCACACACTTGCTTTCCTTGAAGAGACTGGATTTAGAGTTGTAGATTTCCAGGGCTTCATAAAGCATAGAATAAAAGGTGATTTTGTGTATCTCTTTCTGATTATGATAAATGATATAGTGCCAAATGTCAAGCCTTGGTGTAATTCTATGTTGATTTGAAAATAAATTTCTCACTTGTTGTTGATGCCAGTAAAGGACAGCCAGTTTACATGCCCTGTAATATCTTAATATATGCCTCAGACACATTCTTTCATCAAATGGTCCACTACATGGGTTATTGAGGTGCTTCTCACTATCCTTTTTCTGTAAATGGAATTCATAGTATGTTTTTTGCCTTTTTTGTTTGTTTTTTCTTTGCTTTTGGTGCTTTTTCCAATAGAAAGATAAGTTCTCTGGTGGATTTTCCTGTTCTGAAGCCATACTTTGTAAACCAATTGGTGTGATTTCTCTCAGCTCTGCCTCCACTTTTCTTTCCCAAAGTTTCATAGCATGGTACAAAAGTTTTATATCCCATTAAGTATTGTACTAGAAGCTGACCTCTCTTTGTATATTGCCACCATTTTATTCAAAGCAGATGGTGCTGGTTTTTCTGTAGAATTTCCAGCACAGTCTGCTTTGGCCACAAGCATGACTTCTTTTACCTGATGTTTGCCCCAGCTGGTTTTCTCTGTTGATACCAGGATTTGTTCAGATTTTTTCCTGTCTGAGGCTGCCAAGATCTTACATTATGTCCATAAAGATGCCAACTCCATTTTGCCCTGATCTGGTTCCTTAACAGTACATCTTATACACATCATCATTTTCTCTTGCTTTGCTATCCATTCATTTTGTTTTTTGCACTTATGTAATTGTGATGCTCCTTCTCTTAAGCATATCTGCAGTCTTCATGCCTTTTCCTGTCATGGCTCTGTGTTTATAGTGAGGAATCTTGCACCTGTTTTCTCCTTGACTAGCTTTTGTAAATGCAACCATTGCAATGCAATAACCTTTGACCACAAAAGTTACTAGAGACAGCATGCCACAGTTAGGTGTGGGTATGAAAAGTTGCTTCTGGAGTATATCCAAGCATTAGTTTAGTCATGATGTATAGCAGCCATATTCTTGTTTCTATTTAATGACCAACAAGCACCAGATGCCAACCCTCCCTCGTTATTGTAGCTTGGGGTAGACTGTCAATTCAGATCTACATTGTCCATGATTTTTCCTGGCAAACAGTGAGTGTTTACCTATTCCTAAAAGACAGGGTTTTGTTAAAAAGATTATTTACATTGATATGACTCAACTCCTATCTTGATAGAGCCACAGCAGAAATAGCCAAACCTTATCAATACAGCCAAAAACTGACATAATTTTGTAGATCTACGTGATTGTATATTCAACACATGGCAATAATGTTCTTGCAATCAGATCAGATATTGTAGTAATTGGTAAACCACTGCAGGATTCTTAAACAAGTCATCTTGATCTGCTCTACACAAATGAAACCTTGTGCAAACACCAAGAAACAGACGTGTATACAAAAGATACAAGAAAAAACAACTTGTTTTCCAAATTCTTTCCTGTAGCTAACATTTATGTTCATTTTTACAAAACATATAATGTTTTATAATATCACCACAGTGACCCAGTGAAGAAAAAAAAAAGCTATAATTTGATAAAAGAATTTGTTGTACATTCTCACATAGAAGCTAGGCTTCAGCTGAAATAGAGGGATTTGTGTTTAGTACTTGTTTACCTGGGGCATGTAGCCTCTGGCAGAGCACTCATCCAGTTACACTAAGTGGTTTCCTATGTCACTCAACCAGATAGTATTAATCAGTAAATCTGAAGGAATAAAATCCCATTGATCACACACAGATAAGCAATATTTCCTTATGTGGAATGACAACAACAACAAATAAAGATCACCATTGAAGTATATCTTATGCTGCAAGAACATCATTACCTTGTGTAGTATAAGCTTGTCAGTGGTATCTAAAAATGTATAATTTGGCACCATTATATTAAGATTAATATTTTTCATTGAGTAAGGATTTTAGGGGGAGACCTTTTTTTGACCCATTTATTTTCCCCTTTGTTTGCAATGTTTTCTTACATTGAAATTTGGGGTTGGGTATAACACCATATTAGACCTCTAAAAGCCCTTAAGCTCTAAGAAGAACATGTGTTGTAAACTGAAGCCAGGAATTGGATGAAATTTTAGGGACCCAATTTCTAATGCCATTTTTCTGATCCTAATGCTTATTTGAACCAACATTTTCAACTTTTAAGAAAATTATTTTGTTGTGATGTTTTGCATTAATATGGCAAAGGTGACATAACATATATCTATAACTTTTGAGGTTAAGGGTTGGTATGGGGTTGTGGGCAGTGAAAAAAGAATAAAAGTATGTAGTTCATTATTGTTTCAAAACTAATTAAGCATGAAATAGGACTGAACAACTGCTATAGCACAGTTAGGTGTCATGGTCCCTACCCCCCCAATCCATTGGCTGTTTTAAATTCCCATTTACTTTATTCCTTTATAATTTATTTTATTATCTTTTTCATTTTGTTTTTATGTTTTGATTTCATCTTGATAGAGTTTCAGAAGAGCATTGGCCTATTGCTTTTCTGGATTTGCAAGTTTTGAATGTTTCCTAAATTATACTTATTAGGTCTTCTAATTTAGGTTTCAGAACATTATTACCAAGTGCCCCTGCTTATTCAGTTTTGGGGGCTTTGCCTTCCTCCCTTGCTTATTTTGCATTCAAGAACAAACAATTTTTTTTCCCTTCATATTATCATCTTCCTGTTACTGTTATGATAACAAATACTTCTGTTCTTTTCTGTGATTATCACCCCTTTACAAATTAAATTATTAAGTTTTAAATTCCCAACAGATGCAGTCAGTGGACCCCAGTTTAGAAATCACCCAAACATTATTTAAAACAACTTCTCTGTTCTCATATTTTTGTATATTTCATTTAGGTGACCAATTTTTTTGATTAAAAATTTTGTAGCTTTATTTTGCTTTCTTGAAAACAGAGATGTGCTATGCTCAGAAAACCACTAGTGAGAGCTATGAATATTGTCTTAAAACAAAAAAGATTTACTCTCTTATTATAAATCATTGCTTTTTATGTTACCACTGTTCACCCCAGCTAACTACTGACCTAAAAAAATAAAATAAAGTTTTCACTATATTTTCTTGGCCTCCTACTTCAACTGAAAGCCAATGAGCTATTTATTCTATGACCCTTACCCATAATTGAGTTACTGTACAATATCTAGTTACTAGAAAAAATATACAAAACAGTGGTAAGGCCTGCCATGCTGTACGGACTGGAGACAGCTCCTCTAACCAAGAGTATTGAAAAGTAGATGCAAACAGCAAAAAATCTGTATGCTGAGGTGGTTCCTTGGAGTCACAAGAAAGGACATGACCAGGAACAAAAGGATCAGAGGTACCATCAGGGTATGTGACATTGTAGGAAAGTTTAGAGAGACAATGCTAAGGTGGTATGGACATGTGCAAAGTAGGGATGAGGATCACAAAGCTAAATGGGTGTTGAACATGGCATGACCTGGCAGGAGAAAGCAGGGGAGGCCAAGGAGAAGATGGAGGGACTGTGTGGGAAATGACATGGCAGAACTTGGGTTGACCAGGCAAGATACACATGACTGGCGTAAGTGGAAGAGGTCAATTTGCTGTGGTAACCCTGAAAAGGGAAACACTGAAAGAAGAAAAAGAGGAAGAAGAAGATCTAGTTAACAAAAAAGCACAATTTTAGGTCTGGTAGCATGTACCCCCATTGGGTTATGACAATATGTCCTCCCTTTCAAGTGTCATATTTGTAAAATTGCTTTAAAACAGATCTAAATGTATGTATGTATGTATGTATGAATGTATGTATGAATGTATGTATGTATGTATGTATGAATGTATGTATGAATGTATGTATGTATGTATGAATGTATGTATGTATGAATGAATGTATGTATGAATGTATGTATGTATGTATGAATGTATGTGTATGTATGTATGAATGTATGTATGTATGAATGTATGTATGTATGAATGTATGTATGTATGAATGTATGTATG
>RDPX01000333.1:718719-752374 GCA_003991215.1 Morbakka virulenta
AAAGATACTTGGATACATATGTTCACAAATAGGTACATAGTTACGTATAAAGATACTTGGATACATATGTTCACAAATAGGTACATAGTTACGTATAAAGATACTTGGATACATATGTTCACAAATAGGTACATAGTTACGTATAAAGATACTTGGATACATATGTTCACAAATAGGTACATAGTTACGTATAAAGATACTTGGATACATATGTTCACAAATAGGTACATAGTTACGTATAAAGATACTTGGATACATATGTTCACAAATAGGTACATAGTTACGTATAAAGATACTTGGATACATATGTTCACAAATAGGTACATAGTTACGTATAAAGATACTTGGATACATATGTTCACAAATAGGTACATAGTTACGTATAAAGATACTTGGATACATATGTTCACAAATAGGTACATAGTTACGTATAAAGATACTTGGATACATATGTTCACAAATAGGTACATAGTTACGTATAAAGATACTTGGATACATATGTTCACAAATAGGTACATAGTTACGTATAAAGATACTTGGATACATATGTTCACAAATAGGTACATAGTTACGTATAAAGATACTTGGATACATATGTTCACAAATAGGTACATAGTTACGTATAAAGATACTTGGATACATATGTTCACAAATAGGTACATAGTTACGTATAAAGATACTTGGATACATATGTTCACAAATAGGTACATAGTTACATATAAAGATACTTGGATACATATGTTCACAAATAGGTACATAGTTACGTATAAAGATACTTGGATACATATGTTCACAAATAGGTACATAGTTACGTATTAAGATACTTGGATACATATGTTCACAAATAGGTACATAGTTACGTATAAAGATACTTGGATACATATGTTCACAAATAGGTACATAGTTACGTATAAAGATACTTGGATACATATGTTCACAAATAGGTACATAGTTACATATAGACACTTAGATACATACGTTCACAAAAAGGAACATAGTTACATATAAAGATACTTGGATGTATACGTTCACAAATAGGTACATAGTTACATATAAGGATACTTAGATACATACGTTCACAAATTGGCATGTAGTTACATACACACTTACATATATACACTGTCATCTGCATACTACATTTTTCTAGTGATAGTTACAAACTACGATTTGTTGTTTAAGTCGACAGCGATTACAAATGTTTTGTACACTTAAATGTGGTGAATATATTTACAGGGAGATTATTTGTGTACTCACAGTGGATAATTATTGCATATTGATCTCCTTTTTTCTCATCCTTCGTCAAGCAAAAAATCACATGACAATTTGAACCATTTGATTAGTCAGACATGCAACATTGACAAATGTAGCTTATGTACATTCATTTACTAATAACTGTTTTGTGTATCGTGGTATTTACGTAATCTTCTTGCTGAGATGGCTTTTGAAGATGAAGAGAGCAGATGACGTTCAGAAGTTTGTTTTATCAGCTTTTTAAAAAAACAACAGATTTGTCATCGGGTATGATTAGTTTAACAAAGAAATCACCTATGTTCTGTAAAACAACATCGTCATAATTCCAGTGTAAAAGATTAACTGTACATGTCTTGTTTATCTTTTAAGGGATGTCTTAATAAGGATTGGCATGAATCACCCTGAACCCGTAAGAAAGCATAGGCAAATCCACAGACACGACACCCACCATTCACTATTTCTTTTGTCAACCAAATGGTTTCTTTCAGACAAATTCTTAGCTTGTTTCTGAAATTGATTCAATGTGATTTGAAATTAACAGAACAAATGTCGGCTGAAGAGATTTGCGCATTAATTATGCTAAATCTGCTTTGATTGCTCAATGTTAGGGTGCATTTACAAACGTTTAATTGATGTAATTTACTGAGTTTGGTAATAATGAATTACTAAGGGGATATCACTAATCTTCAGAAATCCTCGCCAGAAAAAAACCCAAGGTGCAGGAATTGTGAGAAATGGAGGGATTTTTTTTTCTATTTTTTAAAATTCTTGCTTAAGACCTTTTTTATTCGATCAGTAAGTCACGCTGGTCTCTTAATCATGGTCATGTTATGAGTTTTGGTGCCTTGGTGTCGGATTTTGGTTGCATGGTCATTGTCTTAGACCTGCTGTTACTTTACCTTTCCAAGGGCATTTTTACCAAAATGAAATCCATATTCACCAACAGAAATATAGGCACTACTAGTAGTAGCGTATGTCTACATCTCCACATTATGTCTTCTTAGTCCTTTTATCGAATTCCTCATCACAATTGAGGACGGTG
This sequence comes from Morbakka virulenta, assembly GCA_003991215.1. NCBI lineage: Eukaryota > Metazoa > Cnidaria > Cubozoa > Carybdeida > Carukiidae > Morbakka > Morbakka virulenta. The sequence continues at coordinate 721,013 of RDPX01000333.1, forward strand.
TCAAAACTTCCCTCCTGTCTGGTTGTTGGGCACTGGAGAACGATGTGTTTTGGAGCCTCCTGTGTTCCACTGCAGTGGGGACATTCTGCAGTGTCTTTTAGTCGCCGTTTGTACATGTTGGCTGATCTGCCAAAATTAACACAAGGAAATCCTATTATGGCCTATTCTGCTATATGGATGTGAATGCTGGACAATAACAAAAGACCTGGAAAGAAGAATTGAAGCAGTAGAAATGTGGTATATCAGGAGAATTATGAGGATATCATGGACTGAAAAGAAGACAAATAATGAAGTCATGAAAATAACCGGATGCAAGAGATTATTAATAACAACCATCAGAAAAACACAATTTAAATTCTTTGGTCAAGTTGTCAGAGTCAGCGGTCTAGAAAAACAAATACTGTGTGGCAAAATCCACGGCGTGAAAAGCAGAAGAAGATTGAGGACTAAATACACCGACAGTCTAAATATCTTCGCCACTAAGAAAGAACTCCCGAGCAATGAACTCATCAGGAGAACTAGCAACAGACAGGAATGGAGGGAAAAGAGTGCCGATGTCTGTAGCAGACTTGGCAGCTGAAGAAGAAGTTACTTTACGAAATTGTCTGTTTTCACTTCACTGGTAACCAATTAGATTTTTATTAAAATGTCAAAGGTCTTTAGACCTGTAGAAGGTTATGAAATAGAGGGTTTAGAGCCAGAGCCCAGTATCTAGCATTTTTGGCGTTTTTTACGTTTTGGTGTCAGATGGTAGATACTGCCATTGCCTTTCATAAGAACAACTGCATTTAATCCAGTAGCCAATATATATATATATATATATATATATTGATTTATTGATTGGAACCGAAATCAAGTATTGAATTTTGTGTATAAGTCACTCCAGGCAAAACGCTTAAAACGTTCTCCTGTAAAATTAGCTAAAAACAAGATACTTGGTTCTGGGACTGAACCCTCGAAATAGTAGGTGAGTCTTTGACCACGTGATTCATGATTTATAAAAGAATACATGGAATACAAAGAAAGACAATTTAGCAAGATTTATTGGATCAGTTTGATGGCCCTCATGCTCATTAACCTCTGCACATCAGTACACATATTACATCAGTTTTGGTGATTTCGGACGAATTGTATTAAGATTTTTGTGCATGAGCACTGTCAAGGTGGAAGATAGAAGGTAGAAGTTAGTGAGAAAACTTAACTGACTCTGATTCTAGTAGTGAAAAAAAAAGTGCAATCTAACTTTTACATTTTTTACAAGACAACAGATGTTTTTTGGATATGCAAATGTGAATGTAAACATTGAGACAAAGCTCTTGATCGATGGATGGATGGATGGATGGATAGATGGATGAATAGATAGATAGATAGATAGATGGATGGATGGATAGATAGATAGAGAAATAGGTGCATAAATAGATGATTCAAATTTTTAGGAAAATACCCTCGTAATTAGCACATGGTTAACACTTTACCATAAGCAGTTAATGGAGAACGTTTGTACAAAGTGCAACCACATGGTTGCACGTGGTTGCAACGTCAAGTGTTCTGACCCTTAGACAGGCAGTAGGCGTTCAAGCTGGAAATATTCATAATGAACATTACACATAAAAGCTCACAGGGGTGGTTAAGCTCCAAAAATGTGTTAACCATATTAGTTTGCTTCGAATATACTTGTTCTGCATTGCATGAGCACTAAGATAACAGGCATGTTGACGTCATTCAATCTTACATTGTAGGTTCTCAAATATATATCAATAAGAGAAGCAAAAAATTATGACCGCCAGGCGACCTCCGGCCTTGGAATGCCCCATAAATGACATTTTTTAATTGGAGGTCATCTTTTGTCAGAATCGAGCTTTCGTCTATTGGTGGTGTCGGCCCCCGGAGTTGTTGTTTTGAAACCGCAAATTTGATCCCCTGTAACTGGCTCCAGGGTACCAGGTATCTTCTTACCAAATTTGAATCTGATTATTGCAGCGGTTTGCCCATCCGTTGCGCACATACGACGTGAATACATACATAAATATCTATCAGCCAGACAGCTTTCTTATTATATATATATATATATATATACGACTCTTTTTATCTGGGTATTGTTATCGAACACTCTTATTATGAACATAAGAGAAAAAAAGCTTATAAATCGCTATTTATGCGTATACACTTACAGATACCACCAGTTGATTTCAGACGAAAAGCTGGTAAAGGTGCTTACCTACAGGATACCAGCCTGGAGATGGAAAATGTACGGATTACGTAAATGGTTACGGAGGACCCTAAGCACTAACAGGAAGCAAATGTTTGGTTAACTCATGAAATGAAATAGTAGGTTGGAAAGTACCATTATTATGATAAGTGCCCATTTTTATAGCGATCAGAGCCCAATTTAAATTCCTTGAATATCAAATACAGCTTAACTTGGATGGACAGGGTCATAAAGTGACAAACGTGATCAGTTAACACGAAACCAAATCCATTCTGAAGATAGCGTTTCCAAACCACTATTATGTAGTGGCATTATTTTATTGTGACTTGCCTTCACTCTTTTGTCAGTGAGAACATTCTACAGTTAAAATTAGTCTTACATCAGTGAAACAGCCAACTACTAGTTGCGTGTACATTTTGAAGGTGCAGTGAGCTGAAACATTTTTAGCTTCCTTCCAGTATTGAAAAAGGCGCTCGTTTGTATTAAGTAACACGATACTTCATATAACATGCCGGTTTTAATGGGTGCTGTTTGTGTTGTAAGTTTTTATAATTTGTTTTCTTCCTAACTTTTTATCGTTTTGTTACTCGGAATTTGAAAAAAATGCACAATACCTTGTTTTTTTAAGGGAACGCAGTCAGTATTTAGTTTAATTACACTATTTGGTTTTTTCATTCAAAACTCGCCTTGAGTTTATAGGAGGGATGCTTCCTGTGACTACTCTGTTTTGTTGTGATTCTATTTCCTCTGTTTATTTTGACTTTTACTGCCACAACAGAGGGCGGATAGGTACTGTTAAGTACTAATTTAATTTTTCGCACACATTTAGTTTATTTGTATTGGTTTTATTCCGTAAGGATGACAATGAAGTGGACAACGAAACAAAAGCACTGAAAGAAAATACTGCTCAAAACGAAGCTATCGAAGATATGTCACAGGTATGTGGATCCGCAGCTTTCTTTTCATTTATCAAAAGGATCTTTGCTTTAATTAAACTGGATAAGCACTGTTCACATTCCACTGACTGACTGACTGACTTACTGAAAGCACTGTTCACATTCATCTGACTGACTGACTTACTAACTAGCTAGCTAACTAACTAACTAACTAACTAACTAACTAACTAACTAACTAGCCAACCAACTAACTAACCAATCAACCAACTGGCTCCTTAAGAAGTTTTTAGCTCCGTGCGCAGCCAAATAGATAACGGAAGTGTCTTACACCCCCAGGAAAGTGTGCCTTTTACCCCCAGGAAATTATGCCTTTTACCCCTAGGAAAGTGTACCTACACGTGTTCGTGTGTGTATTTCTCTGATAAAGCACTGATTACTCAATTTTTCACCACTTCCTATTGCAGATGACACGAAGAGGGTAGGACAGATAGATTAGCATAAAACCTAATTTAGTTGTTTTGTCAGACAGCAAGAATTCAAGTAGCAACTACTTTAAATATGTGCTACAAAGTTGTAACTCTAATGTATTGATGTACTTGTTCCCCTTTGCTACTGCAAATGGCAAGTCGTGAGTAGTACTAAAAAGCCAACGTAACCAACCAAATAACTTCTCTTCTTTTTTTTTCAAGTAGAGAACATTTTAAGTAACAGCAACATTTGTTCTAATATTGGTTTGTGAGTCGTTGTGCCCACGGGTTGTTGTGAGAGAAAATCATTACTGGGCAGCAGACGCAGGTTTATCTTTTCGTAAAAGGTTGAGTGACATTGCCTGTAGTGCTAACTGTTTTTAAGAGAGCTGTTGTTCTTTGAACTCTGCCTGAAGCAATGAAATATTTATAAAATCTACTTTTTGGAAAGGCAAATTTGCTGACTACCGAATCAATGATTTCTGCGGTCACAGTGGAGAAAGAGTAGCTTGAAAATGGCAACTACTTACGGATAATGGAATCGACACTCCAGTCAATATCAGACAGATGTCCACAAGAAGACCAGATTACGTGAATAATCTTTTTTAAAATTCCGGAGGGCGTGGTGGATCTGTGGCTGTGCATGGTGGTGTAGTGCACTGACTTGGTTAGCCAAACAGGTTACATGTGTACAAGACACACAATACACGTCTTCTACATGTTGCTGCAAGGGTTTGATGTGGACCCGAGTCTGTTCAATCATACTGTTAGCCTGGTAAACATTGAGTTTCCGTTTCTATAGTTGCAGTGCTATTGGCTGCTTGTGATAAAGGTTATTCTAGCGAAAAATGTGATCATTTCGAATAAAGCAAGGGTAGCTGACAAGGTGGCGACTTAACCACGGCCTCGCCATCCGTTTTTACTAGATTCAACCTAAGACACATTTGGTTACAGCTTGAACTTTAATTTCTCCCACTAGACGGTCAAATTAATCAAAATCAAAGACCGAAAAGATTTTCTCAAACAGCCCGGTTCTGGAATTATGGGTCTTTTCAAGGGTGCGAGTATTCGCTTTTTGAATAAGTTTGGCGACAGTGCCTTTTCATTTTGAGTAAGCCTTTCATTATACCTAGGTCAAAGACGATGGTTACCCAAAACTACAACAGCTACCTTGACTCTGTCAACTTATTCCGAAAGAAGAAAATTACTTATTGAGAGTTGTATCTCGAGAATAAAGTGGCTAAAATATTTTTTGCTCTGATCTTTTAGAAAAAAATTAAAATATACTTCCACCCAGTATATATTTGGGGAACCAAAACAGTCGGTAGTTAATTGAGACCTGCAACATACACGATGCTACCACTGCAAACTGTGGTGCTCGATGATTCAAAAACTGAGCTGTACTTGTGCTCTTTCACAGACATTGGTTTTGGAAATATGACACCTAAGACGTTGAGTATATCTAATGTACCAGTGGACAGACACTTTCAGCCTATGAGTATCTTCTATTTACATAGCCCGAGTTTTGGTCCAAAGAGGAATATTGAACAAACCGTTGACAAAAATATAGATTATTATAGCAAGTCACATTTTTTGTGATGAAAAATGAATCTGTTTAAATTCCACTTGGTGGAGGTGCAAGGGTGGTTGCCAAGTTTTGTGGCCATGCAAAGCGGCAACTAGAAGCAGTAAAAAACCGAGGGTGTGTACATGCTTCGTGACTTGCCGTAGAACCTTTAAGCTTGGATGTCGGTGATGCTCTTAGAATTTCAACTGATGTTACTGATGGAATTAGTTCGTAACCCCAAGTAAGACACTGCCATGTTTTATTGTAGCTCAGAGTGAATCATGTAAAGGGAATTAAATGCAGCTGGAAAATTGATGAAACACAATTAAACTCCGCTGAAGCAGGTCCACTTTTCCGAGAAAGCAGCGCAGGTTAAATTTCCGATCGGTACCAACTTTGCCAAGACTAAAGGGACCCAGATTTCAATAAACTTTTCTTCGTACTTGACATGCAATACAACTGGTTTTGATAGTTGTAAGCAGCTTGGCAGCGACCTTTATTAAGAAGATCCAACTGCAGTTAAAAGAAATATTTTCCTTTATCGCAGAACGGAGTCGGAAAACAAAGCGCTCATGGCGATGGCAGATTTCCAGCTTGTTACTTGAGCCTTCGATGTGCTTGTCTGCCTCTTACTGATCAAACATTGGTCAAACCAACTGTGATTATCAAGGACACAAGGAAGAAGAAGAAGAACTGATCAGTTGCTAGATCTGTTCAACCAGATTTCAATAGAGGACACTTCTAACAGAATGGAGCAAATGAGTGATAGTCAAGTTACCTAAGAAAGGAGATACCTCAGACTGTAACAACTGGAGAGATAGCACGACTATGCACAGCAGGGAAGGTGTTTAGCAGGGTTATTTTGAAGCGTCTGTTAACAGCAGCAGATTCAAGGTTCCGCGAAGAGCAAGCAGGCTTAAGGGAAGGAAGGTCTTCTATCGAAAAAGTTTTTATGTTAAGAAACATGGTACAAAGTTTAGAATTCCAGTCATAATTCGTTTCATATTTCACTGACTTTTAGAAAGCGTTTGACGGCATACAGAAGTAGTCTGTGTGCTGTCAAACGCCAAAAAGAAGTAGTGAGGTGTTTCGTGTTCCTAGAAAAAACATTTTCATCATCAAGTCCATGTACAATCACCGCTCAGGTACAAGGTATTCGAACTTACCTTTGGAGCGAGACAAGGCTGTATACTATTCTCCTTCTTGTTTATTTTTTGTATTGACTGTAACGAGAAGATAAATGAAGGCGAAGGTTTTCATTCCCCCTGAATAACTCAAACCTGACAGATTTTGAATTTTCTGACGATATCGCCCTGGTGGCTAAAGACAGCCTTTCTTGGCAAGAAAGACCAGCAGGTTGATAATTGAATGGTGTCAAAGTCGAAGTGAAAATTTAACAAGGGAAAATGCAAAGTAATAAACATCAGAAAACAGAGCACCACATTCCAAGATAAAATCCACTTGAGACAGTTTTAGTTCTCATACTTCGGTAGCTTTGTCACTAATACTGGTGAGGTTATAACAGACGTAACCAAAAAAAGCTTGGGCGACGTTTCGATCGATGGGACACACAGAAATCATGACAAGTCAATATCATAATTAATATCAGTTGTATATGCCAATAGTTATCTCCACGGAATTGTATGCCAATGAGACAGAGAAAAGTGCGAGGAAACTACAGCAAAAACTACCCATTTCATCAGCGGAATTGGAGAAGTATCCTTAAAGTATCGTGGCGAGAAAGAGTAACGAATAAAGAAATACTGAGATGAACAGGACAAAAAGAGCTACTCTAGACAGTCGAAGAAAGAAGGTGAAGACTAGCAGGGCATGCACTGAGGCTACCACACAGACGGCATCCTCACTATGCATTGTGCTGGAGACCTAAAAGTGGATAGACGAAGTAAGGAAGGCCTGTGAGAACATGGCAACCCACATTCCAAGATAACTTTGAAGTCAAAGATTTCTGTACCCGAAATGCTAAAGCTCTGGCCGAGGATCAGATCCGTTGGCGCTGTATTGCTGCTGAATGCTCTGCAGGGACCATAGGATCGAAGGTGAAGTCGTGTGCTTGGTCAGTTGGTTACTGATCAAGGGGACCTTAGCGGGTTCGATTCCCCGAGCGGGCAAGGAGAAATTAGAACTTTACAAAAGAAAAAAGCCATTCCTTGGCGTCAGGAAGGGCATTCGGCCAAGAAATCCCTCACTGCCAAAACAAAAGCCCCCCTGAAGGGCACCGTCCGACCCTCAATTGCTGGGAGAAAATGACGTTAAAACAAAAAAAATAATTAAAAAAATTGCAGTTTAGCATATTGCAGCGATTTTATTTTCAGGTAAACCGTACGACTAGACGATTATTTTTTAAGTTTGTGATTGCTTGATTGTGTTGAGCTTTTACTGTCATTATCGGCACTTACAAGAAGTTTACTGCCAATTTTATCGTATCGTTTGCTTTCCTTCACCGAAAATATTGGAAGGAAAAAAAATCATTTACACATACCGTATTTCCTTGAATAAGGGCGAGTTATTTTAAAATCGCCTATCAAAGGGGACAGTTATTCCAAAATTAAAGAAAAAGGGAACGAGAAGAGAAATATATTCCATACCAAATCATTTCATTTACCATGTACAGACATATTAAAACTAGATGATTGAAAAGGGGAGAAGGGGGTTCTTAATCAAAGGTGCGCTTATTGTAAAGGAAGTGTTTTAAGGAGGGCACTTAATTGAGGAAATATGGTATTCTGTTTTTATATAGTAACAATAATTAAAGGGAATATTGTTTAACGTGTAGATGATAAGTTGTTTTTTTGTAAATTTTTATCACGTAACTTTTTTTTCTTTTTCATGTAGACCAAAGGAAAATCCAGGTGAGGAACGGATTTTTTGTTGTTGGATTTTTCTAAGTTCTTAAATGTGCTTTTTTTTCACTAAGACATAGTCGTGATGCTTCCAGGTCTTCTTAAGCAGTTTCGTGGTGTTGTAGGATTCTAAATTATACTTATAAAGATTTTTATCATATTAATGTTGTTACCTTCTCATCTTTTAAATCAATTTTTAAAAAAAAGAAGAAAGGAACCAGTAAAGTTGTTGAGTTTTGAAGACACGATGGTAATTGCATTTTTGATGCTGTACTCTTAAAGCTATACTGCTGTTAAAATACATAATTGAACCTAGTTGAACATACATAAACACATCATTAATGGAAATCTTTGGACCTATGCAAATTTTTGGCGACCTTAACCTTCAAGAAAGAGTTGTTATTTGTGTTAACTTTTGTAAATAACTTTTTTCGTCTGTTTTTCGGCACAAATTGCCAGTTACCAGAAATAAAAAAAAAGTTTTTGATAAGTTACAAAAGAGCCTTCCCTTCTCATTGGGTGTAAAAGTTCAATTTGGCGCCGTTTATCACACCTTTTACACTACGGTTTTAAAGCAGTGGTTTGAGAAAGGAGTATTTAAGGCCTCAGGGTGAGGTGAACGCCCCCAATGAAGTTTTAACTTCTCATAGGAAGGCTCGAGTTTCTATTAACTTTTATCAAAGAGATTTTACTGCCTAGTCGGTTTTAATCGATTCATAAAGGTCACCTAACAGTTTTCCTGAGACCCCTTAAAACTGTAAAGATAAGTGAAGGCCACTTACTGTTGTATTCAGAGGTTATTGTAAGAGTAGACCATAATCTGTATCTACCTTACTTAGCAGCAGAGAGTTTAGTGCGAACTTTGGACTGAAGTGCAGCTGACTGATTACTTGCTCTACAACTATTGTAAGAGTAGACCATAATCTGTATCTACCTTACTTAGCAGCAGGGAGTTTAGTGCGCACTTTGGACTGAAGTGCAGCTGACTGATTACTTGCTGTACAACTATTGTAAGAGTAGACCATAATCTGTATATACCTTACTTAGCAGCAGAGAGTTTAGTGCGAACTTTGGACTGAAGTGCAGCTGACTGATTACTTGCTGTACAACTATTGTAAGAGTAGACCATAATCTGTATATACCTTACTTAGCAGCAGAGAGTTTAGTGCGAACTTTGGACTGAAGTGCAGCTGACTGATTACTTGCTGTACAACTATTGTAAGAGTAGACCATAATCTGTATCTACCTTACTTAGCAGCAGAGAGTTTAGTGCGAACTTTGGACTGAAGTGCAGCTGATTACTTGCTGTACAACTATTGTAAGAGTAGACCATAATCTGTATCTACCTTACTTAGCAGCAGAGAGTTTAGTGCGAACTTTGGACTGAAGTGCAGCTGATTACTTGCTGTACAACTATTGTAAGAGTAGACCATAATCTGTATCTACCTTACTTAGCAGCAGAGAGTTTAGTGCGAACTTTGGACTGAAGTGCAGCTGATTACTTGCTGTACAACTATTGTAAGAGTAGACCATAATCTGTATCTACCTTACTTAGCAGCAGAGAGTTTAGTGCGAACTTTGGACTGAAGTGCAGCTGATTACTTGCTGTACAACTATTGTAAGAGTAGACCATAATCTGTATCTACCTTACTTAGCAGCAGAGAGTTTAGTGCGAACTTTGGACTGAAGTGCAGCTGATTACTTGCTGTACAACTATTGTAAGAGTAGACCATAATCTGTATCTACCTTACTTAGCAGCAGAGAGTTTAGTGCGAACTTTGGACTGAAGTGCAGCTGATTACTTGCTGTACAACTATTGTAAGAGTAGACCATAATCTGTATCTACCTTACTTAGCAGCAGAGAGTTTAGTGCGAACTTTGGACTGAAGTGCAGCTGATTACTTGCTGTACAACTATTGTAAGAGTAGACCATAATCTGTATCTACCTTACTTAGCAGCAGAGAGTTTAGTGCGAACTTTGGACTGAAGTGCAGCTGATTACTTGCTGTACAACTATTGTAAGAGTAGACCATAATCTGTATCTACCTTACTTAGCAGCAGAGAGTTTAGTGCGAACTTTGGACTGAAGTGCAGCTGATTACTTGCTGTACAACTATTGTAAGAGTAGACCATAATCTGTATCTACCTTACTTAGCAGCAGAGAGTTTAGTGCGAACTTTGGACTGAAGTGCAGCTGATTACTTGCTGTACAACTATTGTAAGAGTAGACCATAATCTGTATATACCTTACTTAGCAGCAGAGAGTTTAGTGCGAACTTTGGACTGAAGTGCAGCTGACTGATTACTTGCTGTACAACTATTGTAAGAGTAGACCATAATCTGTATCTACCTTACTTAGCAGCAGAGAGTTTAGTGCGAACTTTGGACTGAAGTGCAACTGATTACTTGCTGTACAACTATTGTAAGAGTAGACCATAATCTGTATATACCTTACTTAGCAGCAGAGAGTTTAGTGCGAACTTTGGACTGAAGTGCAGCTGACTGATTACTTGCTGTACAACTATTGTAAGAGTAGACCATAATCTGTATCTACCTTACTTAGCAGCAGAGAGTTTAGTGCGAACTTTGGACTGAAGTGCAACTGATTACTTGCTGTACAACTATTGTAAGAGTAGACCATAATCTGTATATACCTTACTTAGCAGCAGAGAGTTTAGTGCGAACTTTGGACTGAAGTGCAGCTGACTGATTACTTGCTGTACAACTATTGTAAGAGTAGACCATAATCTGTATCTACCTTACTTAGCAGCAGAGAGTTTAGTGCGAACTTTGGACTGAAGTGCAACTGATTACTTGCTGTACAACTATTGTAAGAGTAGACCATAATCTGTATATACCTTACTTAGCAGCAGAGAGTTTAGTGCGAACTTTGGACTGAAGTGCAGCTGACTAATTACTTGCTGTACAACTATTGTAAGAGTAGACCATAATCTGTATCTACCTTACTTAGCAGCAGAGAGTTTAGTGCGAACTTTGGACTGAAGTGCAGCTGACTAATTACTTGCTGTACAACTATTGTAAGAGTAGACCATAATCTGTATATACCTTACTTAGCAGCAGAGAGTTTAGTGCGAACTTTGAATTGAAGTGCAGCTGACTGATTACTTGCTGTACAACTATTGTAAGAGTAGACCATAACAGTTTAATGATAGTGTTCTGCAGGGTAAATGATGGTCTTAGTACTTTATTGTGAGAAGTTTAAGTCACTAAATGTTATTTTATGGTGTTACTCCTTTTGGTGATAGGACAATTTCAGTTTGAAAGATCCAAAAGAATTACCAGCAATTAAATTCAGTGAAAGATTTAAGAGGCTGATTGCAATGATCTGAAGAGTGAAGGACTTATATTGGATGTTGAGGAGAAAAACCGAATCAGAATGATTTTGGATACCCAGATTGCTTTTATTTCGAAAGAGATTTTCTGAAATTACGGACTTCTTTACATTCATTGTCATGTTTGTACTTTCCGTGCACTCTTTGTAATATCTTTGAAATTACAATCGTAGGTTGCAAACTTTTTTGTGATGTTGCGTGGACACGGGTGTAAAACAGTATAATCTTACTAGTGTGTGCACTTTAAAAAATTACAAGGAAACTGTAGTGGTGTAAAGGTTATATATTTTTTGAACCTCACATGCACTGTTGCTAGTTGGTTTCAGTACCTTACATGGAATGAGACACTAGAAGCAATATTTATCAATTTTATTTTGTATATTATTCTATATTTAATAGATATTGGACGTTTTATATTTAAGGTTTTGCAGTTTAATTTTGCTTTACACTGTCGAAGTGTTTTAACAATGTTTCATTATTACTATCTGCTACATCGTGCCTATTTTGGAGATATTGTTGATTGTGCAGTGAGCTATTCATTTTGTTTGAGAGTGAGCCACTGGTTTTTAGTTATGAAGAGGGTTTTGGTACAGCTGGTTGCTATATACTTCTTCCTGTAATCGTCAAATGGTGGAGCAAGCACTCGTTATTTCGAGTCCACATCCTTAAGACCGTAACTTTTCAATCATCCTTAATTTATACCCTCACCCACCCAAACTGTTTTGCCGTCTCCTTTACCGATAACGCGGTCCTTTAAACGTAATTTGGTTATAGAGCTTTCAGAAAGAGTTGTTTTGTTTTAGAATGGAGTAGATTTAGATTTAATTTATTTTGCCTCCCACCCCTTGCACCGAAACCTCAAGAGCTATGGTTCCTTCATACTAATACCAAATAATACCGAATGGCAAAAGATATTTTTCTATCCACAATGGACAGTTGGCAGCTTTGCATTCCGAAGTGCCGAGAACGTCTTATTTTCTCTGATAAAGAGGAGCGCGTGCCACCCATAATTCCCGAGTATAGACGACACCTGGCGACCCTGCCCTCTCAGAAAAAACACTGGAGATGACGTGTGGGTAAAAGGTAAAATGGGTAAACTTTGAATCGTCTTCCGATCTTTTTAGATAAAAAGCAACCCGTTTGACAGACGTACGAGTGAGCGATGCTTTAGGCAGTAGTACTGTTATTAGGTAGTGGTAAACTCTGCACTTTTGTCTAAACTCTTGTAACAAAGGACATGTATTTTGGGAGAATGTTGTAAGTTGCATTCGTCGTTGTGTTGTAGAAGCGTATTTCGTTTTCTTGATGATTTGTAAGTGTCGTGCGTTGGAAAAGAAGCACAAAGCCGAGAGGCATTTGAGAATGAATCATGTATGTGTTTACTGTACCAGCTGCATTGTGCTTGTATGGTTGACCTCAGGGTAGCAAGTGAACCGCATTTTCCATATTCGGCTTCGCAGTAACCATTAGTGTATAGTTTTTCCCCCGGAGATTAGGTCCGCAGCTATCTGATAGAGAACAGTTAATATACTTATACTTGTACTATCAAATAGTCTTGATTGAGCGGTTTGGAGGGTTTTCAAAAGCAGAATTGGTGCATTGGTGTATTCGTAAATCACTGCAAGTATCCATCAAGATCTTATGTGCAGCTATCAGCTTGCAGAATAATGTTTTGATTCTTGATTCACGTCCAGGAATACTGTTATGGGATAGACCTTTTCAAAGTAGAAAAAGTAATTGGTGCTGAGGGTCTTGTTTTCCGGGAAGTAGAGATGCACAGGTGTTTTATTTATAGAGAGTTTTGACGGCATATACCGAACAGATACCGAGCAGATACCCGCCTTTTTTCTCCATTTTTTAAAATCGATACAAATAGGATAGCAAGATGTTCGCGGTTTCCTCTTGGTATTAGAGTACTTGATTAAATTTGTGTACCGGATTCTACAATGCTTCGTTTAAGATCATGAAAACATGAAGCACTATTATGTAGACTCATTTTGTCATTGTTCTCGTATCATTAGTTTGTTTAACTTTCATTTGGATCATTGTAGAAGATCTTGCCACCTTCCGATTTATCCCCAGCCTCGTCACCACCTTGATTGTATTTGTTCATCTTGACAGGTCAAAAGGTGATGAACTAGACAGAATAGAGAAACAACAGCTTCTTGAACAATTAGAAGCTTACGAGCAAGCAGTTTTAGAATGGAAAGAAGAACTCGAGAAAGCACACAAGGTATGGTGCTTTGTAATACCCCACCTGCGACCTATACATAAACAGTATACCTTCTTCGGTTAAAGAATACCCTTTCAGTTAATGTAGCCTTATTCATTTACGTAGTTCTGGTCAATGTTGCTATCACTTGCTTTGCGTTTGCCAACATTAATCGCATAATTTAAATGAAATACAAGACTATTCACCAATATTCGCAAAAATACCTCGAACTGTTCGGTTACCTTATGTTCTTAAAAAATCTTTCAGTGTTGTTACTTTTCTTTCGGTCATACTTTCATCAACATGTACGAAAGCGACGTAGTGACACAAAAATTTATTTCTGTAGCTTCATGAAATAGTTAATGTGCGAGAAAAGTACTGCGAATGGGCACTGTCAGTTGTGAATTGGCCGAAATATTTCACACGTTTTTTTTGTTTGTTGTTGTTATTTGGGTTGGTTTTGGTTTTATTACAAGATTCAAGACCAGAAGAGCAGTTTAGTGTGATGGATAACGCGTACTTTCCCCCCTTCTTTTAAACTTTATCATTTAAAATTTGATTTGAGTCATCCTTGTCTCAAACATTTTATGTGAAACGTACACAAACTCAGTAACCGGTCCTTTTGAATGCAGTAATAAGCTAGCCCCATTACTTATAGGAATTGGTTGCAGTTCAAGTTCACATACTCCATTCACACGCTTATTTTTTATGCCACTCCGTCTTTTTCTTTTAAAGACAATTTTATATTGCACACGTAAACAAGTTATTTGAAAACGCTTTTCATTTGCATCATGCTGGGGAGAAAATGGAACTTTTTTGAAATGATTGCGAAGTGCTAAATGAATTCATGGTACATCATTCTGGTATTAAGAAGTTATAGGACTTCTGTGGCGCAAATAACGACATGCAGCTTATAATGTCAAACTTCATTTTGTTAAGGTATGAACGAGTGATTTGTTAGACCGACAACTTTGGTGTAAAACAGAATATTATTGTTCTACAATTATTGTTCTAACCAATTTCTTGTGAANAATTTTATATTGCACACGTAAACAAGTTATTTGAAAACGCTTTTCATTTGCATCATGCTGGGGAGAAAATGGAACTTTTTTGAAATGATTGCGAAGTGCTAAATGAATTCATGGTACATCATTCTAGTATTAAGAAGTTATAGGACTTCTGTGGCGCAAATAATCACATGCAGCTTATAATGTCAAACTTCATTTTGTTAAGGTATGAACGAGTGATTTGTTAGACCGACAACTTTGGTGTAAAACAGAATATTATTGTTCTACAAAAAAGAGGTTTCCTTACCTTGTGGCTTGTAACATTTTCTAACCAATTTCTTGTGAATTGCTAGTTCGTTTTTTAATCTTCAAATCTAAAAGTTTAATAAGCAACTTTCAGAGGGTCATGAACAATAAATTGAAAACTTTGACGGCAACGCCAAGCAGCGTGGCACCCTTGTGGGGTCAATACCTGATCAGAACATCAAAAGGCAGACAAAGAAAAAATGCGATACGCCTGCAAAATAGTCATCTGAGGTCTGAAAGCAAGCTATTTGATGCTCAAAAAATAAACGTAGGTCTAGTTGGCACTTATTTTTCTAGAGGGAGTTTATTTTTGGCACGTCAAGGTGTTTTGTAGGGGAAACAAACTGCTCTGTATTTGGAGAAAGAGTTTGCATGCTAAATATGAATTTTTATAGTTTTTTGCATTCTTGAATCCCGTTTTATAGAGTTTTACAGCGTGAAGTAGTTTTTATTTTGTGTATTGATCCCTGAACATTTATCTGCTGATAGATATGAATTTACTTTAAGAGTTAAATGAATGTTAAACTATTTGCACTGACGTTTTCTATGGCCAGTTGCTGTTTGTTAAACGTTAAACTGTTATGTTGCCCTGTAAAGAGTGGTTTCTGTATACTTTCTTGTTCATCTGATGTTAGTGTACTTGACATCTCAATTAAACACTTTGGAATGTTATTCCAAATATTGACTTGAAATAAGGGTAGACGTAAAGGGAATTTCGTGTCCAAAAGTTAGTGTTTATGTTCTTTTTTATACTCCTGTGTAGTGTTTTCGAAAATGTTTTTTATAAAAGGCGATGCCAGTAGACAATAGCCGAATTATTTTTTGGGAGGAAACGGGTGGGGGGTATTTCTAAAGTACAGTAAAAAACTAAGCACCAGATGTGTTTTTTATTCACGAAAGTCATTACTAGACGATATATGTAACAGTTGAATGCTATATGTTGAATGCTAATTTTTGAAAAGAAGGAGTTACTTAATCTGTATTTCTTAGTACTACCAAAAGGAAATGAGTGTAATTTAAATCACCCTTCACTTGCACATTGAATGAAACACGAATTAACGTGTTTGAAATGAAAAGGTAAAAGGTAATTTTTTGAGTGAAAGCAGGTAGCATTTAATATAGGCAGTTGCTATTTAGCCGTCAGACGGCTGGACATCTCGAATCCTATTCTACTGCCATTAACGAACGATAGGCATTTTGTACCGGATGTTGTCTGGCAGAATACTGGAAACCCTATTATTCTTATTGTTCCTAACCCCGACCCTAATGGCTTGAACAGAACAGCGTCACGTGGCTTGAACAAATCGACCAATGAAATTTTACTTCCGGTAAAAGACGATGGAATAGGTTTCAGTTTAGAAGGCCGTCAGACGGCTAAAGAGACACTTCGTTTAATATATGATTGCATGCATACTCTTGTATACGTTTACATGGTGGTATGATTATTTACACGGGGTATTTACTTTTTATGCATTTCCCAAAAATAATAGCCTGGGGGTTGTGCTTCCTCGAGCCTGGAGTGGGAATGAGTGCACAACTGAGAGAAGGCGCTGTTTTTTTATGAGCTTATTAAAAATTGCCTGTTTGGGCGCTTATTCTAGAGGTAACAATGTTATAGTTATGCTGTTAGTGTTAATTTTAAATAGTTGTTGCTGCATTTTCTTCAACTTTTGTCTCATTAGTGAAACGTGGCCTGTTTTGGTTCTTATCATGGGAGCTGTTCAGATTGACTTGCCACAGTGGTACCAGCACAGTTTGTTGCATCTCGTGTAGATTTTTCCCTCTGACACCTAAATTGTGGGACTCTGGCTTCTGATTGCCTTCCTCTATTATATAACCGAGTGTTTTAAAGGTCAACTCTTATCTCTTGAGGTAACCTTTTTTTCTTTTGGTCAGCTTTTCACAGCGCTCTACAACTGACTGGCTTTATTCCCTGCATATTTCTTCACCACAAAAAGAAAGAAAAAGGAAAAAAGAGATGATAATTCCTTTTTAAAGTCTTGTCATAATTTGATTTCAAAAAATTGCGATGTCAAAACTAAAAAGTTCGATTTAAAACTAGAAAAGTTCGATGTTACAACTAGAAAAGTTCGATTTAAAACTAGAAAAGTTCGATGTTAAAATAGAAAGGACTAGGACGAGTATAAGTAAATATTTCAGTGTCTACACGATGAGTGAATTCAGCTTTTTTGTAGAGTACTTGAATTTTGATATTTTAATAGATATGCATTCTATTAAATCTAAAATACATGACGTTACACTGAGTTGTCAAGTCAAAACTACTTTCTCAAGTTTATGAAAAATGGTAATCGTTTTACATTACGGTATAATGCTTTTATACAAGATTACTTGAAACGCTTTTGTTAACCTAAAGGCTGAGAAGGATTTTTTTGAATCCCATTAACCGTTTCGCCGGCAAGATCATGCCGGATTGTGTCTTATGTAGCCTCCCCCAATACTACACCCCATTCACATATATATTGTTTTTGTTATTCCCAGTTTCTCATTCCAACGGAGGCTAGGGGTTTTAAATTTTTAAGCTTAAAAACGTGAAAGGAATATCAGATTTGAAGTAAAGAAGGAAGACAGGGTTGGATAGTTTAATGAGCTTAGCGCAAGTAATCCTGCAAAACAATGTCAGGTTTATTTGGCAGAAAACAAGCATAGCTGTAAGCGATGTAATATGCTATTAATTTTGTATTAAACGTTGGAAAACCCTTTTTAATAAGGAGCAGAATACCCACTGGCAATATAGATTAGATTTTTCGACTAGAGTGGCTTTTATTTCGGTTTTCATTGAGTTGATCTTCTTTATGTGGGCTCTACTTGTCTACCTTTTGACAGTAAGTAAATTAGCTTATTCAAAAAGTATGCACTCTCCAAGTTAGTATGCTGCGTATACCCGTTTAAACAATAAAACGACGAGAAGGCCTTTTTATAGACTCCCTCCTTCTCCCAACCTGAATAAAAGAATCAGAAGAACACTTGTTTGCCAAATGAGCTCCTCTTCATAAGCGTAAGATTTAGAAAATATTGAGCAAATTTTAAACTGTCAATTTGTCTCAACTCCTTTGGCACATACCTACACCTTCGCTGAATACTAAAATGTTTTGTCAGCTTAAACATTTTGACCAGATTAGAGTGAACATTGGCTGTTTGAAAAGCTGGTGGCGCAACATTACGAGAGACGGTATTTTAACTGAAAAGCAGGGCATAATGAACACCTGTTGAAGACTAGCTATAATTCTATGTCGTATTTTATTTGTATAAATATAAAGAAAACTTGCGTTGTGTTGTTGATATGATAGTGTGTAAAGCTCTGCATTATCTATATTTATGTCTGTTTAGGTGCCATATCCTTCTAGGACTTCGGCGATCATAATCTTCCACTTCTTTCGGTCTGTTGCATTTCTAAGCAGAGTTATGGTAGTCTTTACTGTTACCTTTCTTATGCTTGTCAAATGTGTCATTCACTGTCTCCCCCTTTTCCTCTTGCCTTCTATTTTCCCTGTCAATGCTAGGTTTTCGAGGCCACCTTTCCTTAGCACATGTCCTAAGAACCGAAGCTGTTGTTGTTGGATAGTCTTCATCAATAATCACTGTGCGTCTGCTTCTTGTAGTACATTGCTGTTGCTTTTCTTTTCTGCCCATGAAATACCTAGCATGCGCCTGAAGAACCACATCTCCGTTGCTTCGAGCCTTTTCTTCATCGATTTTGAAATGGTCCATTATTTCACAATATACAGGTGACTGAAATACCCCTAGGTCGTACCTAACTTCTTCGGTGAATAGTACAGAACTTGTACTATAGTATAAAATAAGAATGATACATTTTTTTACCATGATCACCTCCCACTAATAATGTCACAAAAAAGCAGCACAATAACAATAACAAATATTTTTGAAATATTGCGTTTCCATGTGTGATTTATAATCGATCGGGATTTCAACCTAACTTGTATACCTTTACCCTTTACACGCTGGATACGTTTGTGACTTTCTGAGCACTGGAGGTACAGAAGACTTTGGCTCCTTTGAAAATATTGTGTGGAAAGTTAAGGTTCTAATATGCCATTCTCTCGCTACATCTAGTTGGACTTTCCACGTAATATCTAGTGTAGCCTTGATCCACAGTTTCTCTGTTCCATTGATTACTCTTTACTTCCAAACTGTTGCTTTTAATTGTTAAAACTCTTCAGTTTATGATTATTTATAAAGCTTTTCATCCAAGCAGTTAGTCTGAACAATGATCGTAGTATACCAAAATTCCAATGCAGAGAACTTTTAGTTCAAGTTGTCCACTATTTCTGCCTCTTTACCGCGTACCTAGTACCTCTATTAGGTCTTCAAGGAATGCCATTTCTCGATTTTCCGTCATATTTACCACCAGAGCCCATATCAGCATTAGAAAACCACATCTATCGGCAATGTTGCAAGAATAGATTCCCGTAACATTGTCAATAGATAAGGTTCAGAAGGATTTGTGAAATTTCACTGTCAATATTTGTATTTTATGGGGTTTTAGCTTGGCGCTTTAATTCCCATTAACACACTTAAACTGAGAATTAAATTCTTGATCTTTTGCCCTTCTTGGCACCAACCAATGATATTTTGTAAGTTTGCAGGGTTCACTTTGCACGGAGGTTGGACCAGAAACCTTTTCGTACAATTAAATTGTTTTGCTGATTATTGATTGCTTATTGTTGGTGTAGTGGACCCCTTCTGTTACATAACTCTATTTTTTTGGCAGGCCTTTGTTATGGTTTCCATATAATGAATGTGAATTTCCTAGTTGTTAAATCCTAATATCATTGGTAGCGTTTTACGGGAGTGTTTTTTTAAAAACGATTTTGGCGCAAAATAGAGTCTGGTTTCCTGCTTTAGGGGTGTTATCATAATCAGTCCCGGGATGATTTTGCAACCCTTGTGGCTATAAAACTGGAATTCCGTGCTCGTTTCATCCAATGTGGGTCTATTTGAAATCATTGCCCTGACTGGTATCCTACTAGCAATTGCAAAGTTAAGGGGAAATAAGAGTATTGTGTTCAAATTAAAGTATAATGAATGGTAGTTACACGGTGTATAGTTTGTAGCCTCTCTATATGACCAAATGTTTTAGACGAAAATTTAGGATTGAGATAAATGGGAATTTGGACAAGGATAATATGCCCCTTTCCCCCCCCCCTACACCAGAAGTTTGTTCCTGGAAGAGTGAATTAAAATAAGAATTGGGTGACGTTAACCTGGTATTTTTTAACCACAGACAAAAACTAATCAGTTCAATTTTCGTTTTAGAAGCTAGGTTTTGGATTTGATAACTCTATTCAACTTATCTTTACCACTTTTTGAGATACCTGATGTAAAATTCTCCTTTTTCACTTTAGGAAATCGATCAGCTAAAGAATGACAACCAACGCTTGCGTGAAGAGAATACAGCTCTACTCCGACTTGTAAATCAGCTCTCGGCTGCCGCTTCTCGGAAGTAAGATATCTCGAGTATCGCGTCTTTATAGAATTATTCGTTTTTGGTTCACATATGTTTTGTAAAAAGTAAACCTTATTTCTTAGCAAGGTTTTCTCTTGCTCTGAGAACAGTTTCTTGGAGCTTTGTACCTTAGTCTTATTTTTAGACCGATTAGTACTACATTTCCGCCAGTAACTAGGCATTCATATGTTATGACTGTACATGAACTTTCAGTCATTCCATTTGGTGGTAGTGTAGTTTAAAAGCCAGAAAACAGTTCTTCTTAAAAATTAAACGAAATGGTGACGGAAGTAGAGCAAAGTGAAGTGTTTTGCCCCAATCCCTCCAACCCCCGTATTTTTTGAAATGGTACCTGCCAGTGCTGTTTTCCTTCACTTTTACAGTATTCAATCCTTACCATATAAATATTTTAAGACTGCCACTCCATGTTACCAACAAATATTTACTTTCCCAAGCCGCTGTTGCCTGGCATTTTGTTGTATGTCGCGTAGCTAAAAGCTAAATCACCGCTTTGGTTTCATTTGTTTTGGATTGCTTTTGTTGATGCCGATCGTACGGAAAGCAGTTTAATATAGCATTCCACCCTTTAGAATACTTCTAACCTTGATCAACACTAATTAATTCCAACAGAAATCCCAGCACAGCCTTGTTTTATTAACCATTAGCTCCTTTGAGTTACTAAAAACCCCTACTAATTCCGACCTATCCTTTCCTTTCCCATCGATAACCTCGTACTTCCCATTAGTCAGCTCCCTCCAACTGTTTGGTGACCCTCCCAACCTCAGTACTCCCAGCTACATATGACGCCTATTACTCATTCCATCTAGTCTTTCACTTCAAACATGTTTGTGTCTCGTGAAATGCCTTACCTGTCGAAACCCGAAACCCGAAACTATTGCTTCATTACAATGTCATTGCTCTATATAAATTTTAATCCTATGAAATACTATTTCGGTGCGTGTATCTAAGCCTGTAGAGCACTTTTTCCAGTTCGGGTTGTCAACTTAAGGCGTTTGTAAGTACCCTATGAAGTACGTAGTAAACAGAAATGAAATTGCAATGTAATAACACTGTTTTGACTGGTCAAGCGGTATTTAGAATTAGTTGATAGGCAGGTCTTTAGATGACACGAAGTTGATTTGATTAAGGACGTTTTTAGCACCCCGTGTCGTTATTGAAAGGTAAGAATTTCAACATCAACATCTTTTTCAAGGGGATACATGAAAATTACTTTGTTTTTTGATTTCGATATTTGACTGGTTGAAAAAGCTACATTTAATCAACTCCATCCATAAGTGTTGTTTTTCTCCCGTTCAGAAAGGCCTACATTTTTAGTTCAAATACAATTTGTGTTGATTTAACAATATTCTGGTAGGAGGTAAACTTATTTTGTACTATTCGACTGCCCTAAATTTAAGCCTTTTCTAAATGTCAATTCTTCAGTCCCCGAATTCCCAAACCTTGTACCCCATTCTTAATAGAATTTGAGAAATTGGAGCTCATTGGCACATCAGAATCCATGAAACGGAAACAATTTCGTTTTGCTTCCGTAAACTAGCTTGATTGTAAACTGGCTTCTGTAAACTAGCNAATATTCTGGTAGGAGGTAAACTTATTTTGTACTATTCGACTGCCCTAAATTTAAGCCTTTTCTAAATGTCAATTCTTCAGTCCCCGAATTCCCAAACCTTGTACCCCATTCTTAATAGAATTTGAGAAATTGGAGCTCATTGGCACATCAGAATCCATGAAACGGAAACAATTTCGTTTTGCTTCCGTAAACTAGCTCGACTGTAAACTGGCTTCTGTAAACTAGCTTCTGCAAACTAGCTTCTGCAAACTAGCTTGAATGTAAACTGGCCTCTGCAAACTAGCTTGAATGTAAACTGGCTTCAGCAAACTAGCGCCTGTAAACTAGGTTCTGCAAACTAGCTTGAATGTAAACTAGGTTCTGCAAACTAGCTTGAATGTAAACTAAGCTAGTCCTGAAGCTCTTTTGCAGGTTGGTGCACAGTAGATTAAACTTGAAAAAGACAGTTTATGTCTTTTACCAACGATCAACTTTACTCGCCTAGTAAGGACTGCAGCACTTGGTGGCTGGATGTTCAACATCAGCCAAGGATTGTTATGACGTGTTAACAGAACATGATTTAAAGAGAGGCTGGAAGGAATGCCTGTGAAGTGATGGTCATGATCACACAGTTTTTGTTTGGTGTTTATGGATGATCACTGCTTCTTATACTTTTTGTTTATCGCAAGCCCCGCTTTGTAGTAGGTTAATAGAGGTGGTGCCTTGATAGCAGTTATGAAATGTGTGGGAAATAGGGTTTCACTTTCTTTGACACCAACGAGAACTGTCTGTCGAAGTTTAGGCACTTGCTTGGGAAGCGTTGTTTGTTTGTGATTAATTCGATATTGCGCGCACAGGAAAAGTTGGTTTGAGCCTCATTGATAAAACAGATTACAGCTTTGTAAAACCTATTTTTCGATTTGACATATTGCCGTATGATCTGTACCATAACGATTCAGCATATTTTAGTAGTTGAATGGTATAGTAGCGTATTAATGTGGCAGTGATCGTGTCTTGTACTGCAAACATTGCCATGTCTTCGTGAACATCTTTCCGTTTTCGTTTGAGCCTTTAAATTTTCAATGCATTTTTTATTTGTCAAGAACGTGAATATGCGACGAATTTTTGCCGGGTAATCAATTACCTGGGGCTTTCTCTTGCCCATTACTTTTTGTGTTTTATTTCTCTTTGTCAAGTTTCAGTTCTAATTGTATAAAGTTTGTTTTAGCTGGGGCTGTTAAGAGGGTCTTTCAGGTGTTAGCTCTTATACAGTTTACCGATGTCGTTTAAAATCGAGTTTCCAAGAAGAAACCTATGACCTACATACCTTAACTTGCCTTGTCACTTTTTAAGAAACAGAAAAGGCATTGAACAATTCTGTATTAAAATAATATACTTCCCACTCCCGAGGTACCGTTAAATTATCTTTGAAAGGCATTTGAGTGGAATGACCTCTTCCTGCTATTTCAGCAAACTCCCATGGAAGAATAATAGGTAATTTGAATTAAGGAAACAGGTCTCCCAAGTCAGCATCCCTAATATTTTCCGAGCCCAATTAAGGCCCCCAAACCGTGATTAGGTCATTTAACTTGATAATTTTATCTTGAAGATACAGAAACCGTCATGGGCATGACCAGCATGACATACGTAGTTAAGAATTTTTAAAATCTAATTTGTGCTTTTTTTAAAATGTTCCATGAGGGTATGTCTGTACCAAGTAGAATCGCATTGTAAACGTTTTCAAGTGATACAAGTATATATTTACTATCACAGTACATGCAAGATATATTACACTTGATAGCTATTTGATAAACAGAATTTTTGTTTTAGCTTCCACCCCTGTAATTTTGTTGTTTAAAATATAAGGAATAGCTTTAACGAAATATCGATTGCTTCTTGGAACCCTATTTTCCAAAAATGCCGTTTAAGAAGCCTATTTCAGGAAATGAGGTATTGGGGCTGATATTTACAGGCCTTTTTTTCTACTTTAGCTGCAATTCACTCTTTGAAGAGAGAATTTTTCACTTTGTAACTACGGAATAGACGACATTTATTATAATCAAAATTATGTAATAATATAGGTCTATCATTTAGCACTTTGGAACAGTCCTAGACGTCTGTTTTGAGAAACTAATTTTCAGAATCTAATTTGATAACTGATCATGAGATATCTTCAGATAAAGAAATCTGTATGTGCTGCGGAAACATGCAAGTTCGTATGGCAGTCTAGCAAGATTACAATACATTTTTTGTGCAAGGCGATGCACTCTGCGTTCGTTTGTCGTGAGGTGAATGCCCCTGTTTGGTCAATAACCAAGGGAAGGCCACGTCCATTTTGGAATTGCCAACTGCAAACCCAATTTAGCCACTTCTGATGTTAGACTACCTATTTTTTTGTCAGTGCTAGAAGCGATGTTGTATTCATTTTGTGCGTCCCGTAGTGAAATTTTAAAATACTTGAGCGCAAAACACGCGGTTTTAGTTGAGTTTTTTTAACTAGTGAATGCCATTGAGCACGTTTGTTAAACTTGAGGTTGATTTAGGTAACTTGATTAGGTAGTGAAAAAGAAAGAGAAACTTGAAAAGAGGAGAAAGAATGGCTTGTATCATAACTTTATGCTTTATGGTCCACAAGCTTCCACGATAATTATGACGACAACAGGCGCCTTGTTGCCGTAGTTGTAAAACAAGGTGCAGGTAGAACAAAAGTAGGCACCATTGCATTCTTTTATGACATTGTACTAGATCAAAATTAGCCACTAATTACTACCAGTAAGAAGCAATTTTAATTAGTTGAATACAGTTTTTAAATGATTGCCTACACGCCCAGTTCGTGTAGGATTTAGTTTAGGTTACACTTTGCCCAGACCTTGATAGCTCCTCGCCTTCCCCCGTCTGGTTTGTATTGCCAGAAGTATCGGGAGTGCCTTGAGAGAAACGAAAATATTTCGAAATATCGAATTTTTAGTCCCTCCGCCACGATTAAAGTTAAATGTTTTGACAGGAATGCTACTTTGGGTGGCCAGGTCAGAATACCTACGATTTGCGTTGTGTCCTCTGTAGTTTTAGATGTGTGTTCAAAACCTATGGTCCTGACACATTGTGTAGATTGAAGATTGAGAACCTGTTTAGATGCTTTTAACTGCTGTTGAATTACATTTTGTTTGATATTTTCGTGCCTCATCGATGTGGACATTTAACTACACCCCTTTTGTGTATCGAGGGAATTTGTAGTGTGTAAGTAATGCTTTCGTGTTAGCAACAGCATGTTAATAGCTGTACGAGGTTCTCTGTTATTGGATTTGTTGGGCACAGCCTGAATACGATCCTGCCTTTGTTTAGCGACATCAATTATGGATTTGAGTTACGATTTGAAGGAAGATTGTTTTATCAGTGAACGTCGGGATCTTTCCGTCGTTAAATAATCTTAACAGGAACCTGTTTTGTTTCCAGGGCAACCTTTTAAGACTGTAAAACAAGCTTACTTGCATGTTTCAATCGATTTCCTACATTTAAATCATTGTTTTGCGAGGGGTTTTCCCAAGGTTTCGTTAGCAACAGCGACTTTGTAGTGCTTCTCAGTAGCGTAGTATTTGGCAGTTTCACCCATGCACTAATTTTGCTAATTATATTTTTTGTACCTATTAAATGAAGCACTGACTTTTATATATGGAAAATAATGGTACCGTCTTTTGGCCAGTCAAAGTGTTGAAGAAGAACTGAAAACCTAATTATTGTGTTAATTTTTAAAGTGTAATTCTGGTTTTTTTCTCCCACTATATGCTAGGCTTTTGTCAGCTTGTAGTTGGATTTAAGCTACCCAATACTGATATGCAAATATTTTTTTTAACGTCGGTGGTGGATTCATAGGTGCCTTAATAACTTGGCATGATTTTTGTTGACCGTTAAAGCTACCTCGGGTCCGACAGGCGTCATTTTTTTCTTGTCGAGTTGGGCTTACATACTTGACAAAGTAGTTACTTCCGTCTTAGTTCAAATGAACAGCAATGGAAGTCGTACCCTCTTTTGTTAGTTAAGATCATCGTCTTACGCCAACCCCAGGTCCATTACTCCGTAGTGATATTTGCTTCCCAGAATGTGTTTTATTGACCCGTTTACTCCACCCCAAAGGCAATCCCGGTTGGTGTCAAGTTACCAGTTGCAGTTTTGTTCAGTCTGACAAGCTTGTGCTCTTGCCAAGCTCAAAGAGAGCTTACAGAACAGACAGATCCCTTGGGAGATTTTCTTTTCGGTTGACTTTAGTTGATGGTCGGTAATGCCTCATTGTGTGGCCATAAACACGAGAACGCAATTACTTGAGCCTAAACGCGGCTGCATAAGTTAACACCAAGGCCGCCACGGTTGCAGAACCTTTCGAGACGTGCAGATGAAAGCAACATTTGTTGTCATCATTGGTGTTTCCCCCATCGTTTCTTACTCCCTGAAAGCAGTAGATATAAATGCCGCTCTAGCAAAAGTTGCCTTTTTACCTACTCGCGTCTCACCACAGGGATTGATACTCGCTTAATATTTGCTTCTGTGAGCAATGAGAGAATGTTATAACGAGCAGACCTTAAGGGAAGACGATTTCTTGCAGATCACGGTCTCGACATAAAAGGGTTCAGCAGAAGTTATCGAAGAATCAACTATGTTCTGGCATACTTTAACATGCAGGCGCCCAGTGTTATATCCTGTGGACATGTGCAAGGAAGCGCCTTAAGTACTGAGCGGGCGGGGTGTTTTGAGGTTAACGTTCAAATAATGTCAAGGTTTGCATGTTTTATTTAAGCTGCATTTCCAGTACATTCTCTTAGTTTGGTCTGCCGATGGGATTATTCGTCACAAGGAAACCCAAGTATGATTACACTGGTATGTATAGAAATTTGTTGGTAGTTGGATCTCAGAACAGAGAAATCCCTCGTCACAATTCCGAGTCGATTCGTAGCAACATAATATACACAATTTGAGTATTTCCTGGATGGTTTCCTATTTGAAGGACGAGAAAAAACTCACTATTTTTGTAGCGCAAATTCGTTCACATATTTGGAATAGCTATATTGCGAAGATTGCATCCAAGTTGTTGTCACTGGAATCACAGGAAGTGTTAATGTGATTTAAATCACTAATCCCAATAATTAAATTTCGTCACAGTGTCCTGTGTTAACACACAAAGCTTCCTTGAATGTGATAAGTAAAATTAGTTACAAAATTTTCGTTCTTTGACGTTTAGTTTTAGACAAACGTACGTGATATGAAGTACGAGTGTCGTCGCAGCAGGTCATTTTCAGATGACAGTTGTGTTCGAGTGAACGTCTGATCGGGCGCCAACGTTTTGAAGATGGCATGCACCTAGTAAGAATACCTAACCAAGCGGGTATGCGACCGACTGACTGACGATAGCAAACGGCGTTCTAACTGGAGCCGACGGGTAAACGGGAACCACTGAACCACCCGTAACAGTACAAAGAGGACCTTTGATTGATCATCATTTTAAGCGTATATCATCAGTTAGTCAAGGGCAGGGGGTAATATTTCGCTTTGCTTTGGCAACCCTTCTAGTGGAAAAGAAAGATACCAGTAGTCCTGAAACCTTGTCTTTACGATCCTATTTTTGTTATATAGGTCAACTTCTAATGATATGGGAGAAGTGCAGATGATATTTGGAACAGAATTGTTATTTTTAAGTAAATGTTTGATTGCATGACTTTGATAGGCTTACCTGAATTTTATATGCTAATTCCTTTTTCTTATGCCAAAGTTTTCTTTCTCTTAGGCCTCAAAAGGCACATGTTGATAGGATTTTTACAAGCTGAAGTGAACATATCTTTCTTAATTATTTATTCTAAGTACATACATAAATAAATACATGCATACATGCTTATATACATAAATATATATACACAAAAACATAAATACAAACATACAGATATACACATACATACGTACATAAATGCAAACACATACATATATGTATAGATACATAATATGAATGAGAACAAAGTTCAGAAAAACAGGGTTGACTTGAATAAGGTGAAAGAACAAACAACTAAAACAAGAGTTTAGGTTGTGTGAAAAGATTTCAAGACTTCTTCACAAACATAATGAAGGAGAGAAAAACAGAAAATGTTGATGTAATTTTCAAGAATTTGAAAGATATTTTCAAACAGAGCATTTAGACTTGCCTTGCTTACAGAATGGCAGCAAATAAGAATAGTAAAACCAGAAAGGTGAGCAAAAAAGAAGGCAATGGATGCAAAAAGGACAAAATAAAGGATCGGTTTGACCTGGCAAGAGGATAGGGTCGTTAAAAAGTGAGAAACCGAGCAAGGAGAGGCAAGAAAAAATCCATAGAAACATAAGCATTAGCTAAAGAAGTGGTAAAGACATCACAAGAAGGGGACTAAGGGGTACATTACAAACAACAAATTATTTTTTGTAAAAGACAAATGGTACTTCGGACAACGAAATAGAGGAAAGGTGGATTGAATTTTCCCTGAATTAGTGAATGGACCTCAACTGGAAGAAACACCATCCATTGAACCAGAAGCAACTGATTTAAACAAAAGCTGGGGTTTACATACTAAATGGGAAATTATAGATGCAATAAAAATTCTCAAGAACAACAAAGCTCCAGGAGAGGTGAGAGACTGAATGTTAAGCTCTTTAAGTCAGGCCCTGATTAGCAGCAACAATGCTCTATCCCCTATTTGAACAAATCTGCCAACAAGGTAAAATTCCTGAAGATTCGACCAAAGCTAAAATCATAAAAATCCCGAAAAGAGGATCCCTACATAACAGTGATAATTTCAGAGGAATGACCGTTGTCTTACAAAATTCTTACAAAAAATAATCATGAACCGGATCTCAAAACCTGTTGATACACTCCTCCTACAAGAACAGGAAATACTATCGGGCAATGCACAGAATGGCAGTGCAAACTTTATATTAACTTTATAAGAGAGGTGTATTTGCAACAGAGTACAAACGGAGAATTAAGCGAGTGTTGAAGTCAAAGTTAAAGGGGAAGAATAAGATCCTGGCTATAAATTCGTGGGCAGTTGCGGTTTTGAGGTAGAGTTTTTGAGTGCTTGACTGGAAGAAAGAAGAACTAACAGCGATGGATAGAATTACCAGAAAAGTTATGACGATGCATAAAGCACTTCACCCTAAGAGTGATGTTGATAGAGTCTGTGTCCAGGTGTAATGGAGGGAGAGGTTCAATAAGTGTTGAAATGTGTGCCGCGACAAAGGAAAACAAATTGACTTGTTATGTAAATAGGCTAGTAAAGGGAGTAAAGATAGCCAACATCGACTGTGAAGAATCAAAGGAAAAGCATGCATTCAAAAGAGAAATTCAAAATGAATATGTTGCCAGGTGGACTGGGAAGAAGATGTATGGACAGTTTGTTCGTGAAATGACAGAGAACGTTGATAAAGGAAGAACATGGGAATGGATGAGGAAAAGTGATCTGAAAGTTGAGACCGAAGCACTAATTTTTGCGATACAAAAGTAAGCTTTGAGGACAAATGTGGTTAAATTTAACAATGACAAAACAAGGAGTTGCCCTTTGTGCAGATTGTGTGGTGGAAAGAGTGAATCAGGCACCCGTTTGTATGTGGATGCAAAGTATTAGCACAGAAGGAATATAAAAGGAGATATGGAAACATTGCTAGGATTGTGCATTGGATGCTTTGTGGGATGTATGATATAAGGAGAGTTGATAAATGGTATGAGCATCATCCAGGAGGGGTAATTGAGAGCGAATCGGTGAATATTTTATGGAATATGACAATGGAATGTGATCACTATATCGAAGCCAGGAGACAGAATATTTTAGCTGTGGAGAAGAATAACAAAAAATCTCTGATTATTGATATTGCCTCATCTGGAGATCGTAATTTGGGAGAAAAGGAAATTGAAAAAGTAGAAAAGTATCAAGACCTTAAAAGAGAGATTATTAAACTGTGGAACCTAAAGAGTGTTGAGGTGATACCTGTGTTTGTTGGAGCACTAGGATCAGTCAGTAAAATGATTGGACAATACTTGGAGCAAATTAGTATTGATATTAGGTTTGGATTATTGCAGAAGACAGCTTTGTTGGGAACAGCAAGAAATGTAGGACGAAGTCGTAAGCCTTGGTTGGCAATCGTCCTATGAGAAAGAAAACTCAGAACAATAAACCAACCGGAGTTTTAAATTCCAGGTTGACGTCCGGCGGGGTGTAAATGTGTCTCATGGTCAGGTTTGGATCTTTAGCTTTGGTTAGCGGCTTTCCTAGAGATGGTGTCTCGATAAAAATACTGGTGGCTGTGACACCTAATCACCACTGTCCCTGTATGAGTCTTAAAATGTCAAATGAAACTATTGAGAATAACGGCGTAAATGGGACTGGGACTTCATGTGTAGGTCCCTCGCGCAGCAGGTGTCCTCTGGCGGAGCAGCGGAGGCCCCTGTCGATATCATGCGACTGCAAGAATGAAATGGAATAAAGATGTGAAAAACTCGTCATGGAGTGTTTTTACAGGAGTAAAATCGTTTGATGATGAAGGAAGACAGATCAGAGGTTATAGACAGAGGATGTTTAGAGAATGAAGAGATGGAGGAGGTTTTAAATCAACAGAGCAGAGAGTATGTAATCAAGCTAGAGCAATTAGAAACAATGGATGTTGTTGTTCTTGTTGTCGGAACAGGAACTGGAAATGATTAAAAGGAAAATCAAACAAGAAAAGTGCGAAGAAAATCTTGATGAAAACAGGAAAGAAGAACCTGATAACGAAGGTAGTGAGGAAGTTGATGAGTTGGGAGAAGATAAGGAATTGGCTACGGAAAATGATGAAGGAAGAGAATAAGAAACTGCAGGTGTGCCTGAAGTGGTTGAAGGTGATGACTATGAAGAACACAGGCAGGCTATTGAAGAGATTAAAATTATCATGGTTGAAGGGAAAAGAAGCAATGGCCTTATGTTCAAGCAAGTAGACAATAAAACCCTTAAATCGCAAACTAATAAAGCCAACAATGCACTGAAGCATATAATAACCAGGAACATTACCGAAACGAACAACTGAATAAGAGCTGCATCTGTGTGGATTGCAGAGCAAATAGGACTGAAGAAGAGAGATTATAATAAAACTAGAAATGAACCCAGGTGGAAAAGAAGAATAGAGGAGGACATGAAGAGATTGAAAAAGGATGTAAACATTTTGGAAAGAGATTTGAAAGGGGAATGTGGATTGACTAAACTAAAGCTGAAAAGAATAAAGATAAAGTATAGGGTAAAGAGAAAGGGAATAAAAACTGTTATTGAAGAGCTAAAACAGAGAAAAATTGCGAAAAGCGGAAAGCCCAAAAGGTATGAGCAAAGAATCAACCAATTTAGGCAGACCCGTATCTTCAATGTAGATTAAAAGAAGATATCATCATCATCATGG
>RDPX01000333.1:787013-820316 GCA_003991215.1 Morbakka virulenta
AGAGAGAGAGAAAGAGAAACGGATAGAGAGAGAGAGAGAGAGAGAGAGAGAGAGAGAGAGAGAGAGAGAGAGAGAGAGAGAGAGAGAGAGAGAGCGCGAGCGCGCGCAGGCATTCAAAAACTGGTTTACTAAACTCGTTCCAGTCTTTTAATAAAAGAATCGCATCAACACCAGGAAGAACAACAATATGGCCCATTGCAAATGCAACACTTGACAACGACAGTGGTATTTTTATAGAAATTTAAAGGACTATTGAACACAAAAGCTACCAGTTGGCTTGATATCTGTTGCAGCTGATTATGCAGTTTTCAGTACCTTCCAGTTGATGCTTTAGATTCTAGAGGTAACTTTGCAAGTGTGTTTGGTTGCTTAGAAACTTGATAAAAAAAATAATTTCACACATGGCCCAGTGACACGTCAACATCACAAGAGTAAGAAAAAAAAGAAAGGTTGAGAGGGTTACGATTTTTAAAGCTCCTGTTACAATAAAGGACCGAAGACGAGTTTAGGAGTTGTTATCTTGTAATTACTTCTTAATTAATTACTTATTTGCCTTGCAAGGTAGGCTGGGGGGGCATTCGGGTCCAGCCACAGAGCCATCCATCCACTCCTCAACTTTTAGTGACATTCTGCATCGATCCAGAGCACTTTTAACTCCAGTAAGTTACAAAATGTCAAACAATTATGACGCCATGTAAATAGTTGCTGATTTCTTGTCATAGCACCTGATATTGGGTGTAAAGCTATTATCAATATATGCTTGCCATAAAATGCACCAATATCTTACATTAAGAGCCAATAAAACCAGCCTTTTTTGGCCATTAGTAATGTGTAACAGTATTCTATGCATCATTTTTCTCACAAATTTCACAGCTGTTCATTTATGTGGGCTACATATTTCTTTGCCAGTAGTTTCAATTATTTTTCATGATATCACTGTAATTACTATGAAGGGTACACAATTTTTTTCCCCTAAAAAACAAATTTTTTTTACAGTGAAGTGCTGATTTTATGTAGTTATGTAGTTTGAAGAACGTTTAGAAATTATTAAAGTATATATGCCACTTTTCCCTTTTATTTTGCAGGCTAGTACCAGTTTTTACCAGCCTTTTCTTTACACCCAATGTCTTTATGGACTGAATTTCCATAGCCTTTACCAAAGACCTGCCCTTTGGTGTCACCTCAGTTTAATCTCTCAACGTTGGGAAAAGGTTCATAATTCTTTAAAAGTCTTGTGTTTGCCTGTAACACTTTTACCAAAGTAAAGAATGTGTTAGATTTTTATCTTAACTACATTATCAGCTTGTTTATAAAAGAGAAAACAACAGAATTGTACTTCAGACAGTCACTGATCATTTATTAGATTTTCTTTTCTTTCTCTATTTTAGGTTGGAAAGGCTAAAAAAGACAACAATGACTACCATTCTACTTGGAGTTTATAAAGTGATTTTTAGGAGGCAGTTCATTTTACTTGGACTACTTCTAATTAGTTCAATTTATTTACTAGCTAAACTGCTGCAGTATGGCTCTCACAAAGCCATTTTGAATAAACTGAGACTTCAAGTTGGGTTAAATGAAAATGTAATATTTAATAATTTATTGAAGATTAAAACAGGAGCAACAAGCCAGAATTTGAAGTCCTCAATATCTGATGACTTATCTAGGTGCCAAATACTTTCTATTTCACCATTTTCCAAGGATATAATGAAATTAATGGGATCAGCAGAACATCAGTGTAAAACAAAATTGAATTTCCAGCATGGCAATAAAGGGCTGTCTATTAAAAGTGATAATGTTAATTACATAAGATACCGTGAAATAAGAAGCATGACAAATGAAGATAAATATAGCACTGGGGAGTATAATTGGATTGAAAAACCAAATGTTCATGGAGTAATGCTGACCAAAGGTAAGCAGCTTATATATGTATATATATATACAGGTTTTGAGTTTATGTATATATATATATATATACAAGTTTTAGTTTTCTCTTTTACCTTGTATATTTGTCCTTGGCTTCCATCGAGCACTGTAAATGGTAGCAGAACTCTATTATTTGTCATTTGTTTGTTTACTACATATATATATATATATATATATATATATATATATATACAATGACCTTTTGTACAACATGATTTGATAGAGAGCCAGTTTGTATTTTTGTGTTAATGTAAGGGAATATTGGAAGATTGTTGTGTTGTGGTACATAATAGTATTTGTAGATTATATATAATATGTAAGCAGTGTCAATGTGAAATTTACTGATAGATCCAGAAGAATTCCTCTACTACAATCCACAATTCACCATGCCCTAAGAGTTTGACTTTACCCTTACTCAGCTTTAGGTAGGTAGATTGGTGTCAGATCATACCAGAGGGTAATATCAAAACAACATTGATCTTGATGTGACCTCATCTCAAAATATATGAACTGTATTTTATTCCCAAGAGGCTAGAAGATATGAAATGATACCACTAATAAAAGATATGTTAAATGAATGATATGATGTACACTGATATTGTGTTTTTTTGTTTATCATTAACTTACTTACTTACTTATCCTTATAGACATTTATTCCTGCTATGCAGAGTTGAACATGCAATAACCCTACCCCACTCTTCCCTATCTTGTGTCAGGTTTCATCAACTCCAAGAGCCTCCAGATCTTCTTGGATAGTCTTCAGCCAGGTTTTTGTAGGGTACCCTAGGATAGTGACCTTCCACCTTCCAGTCACATATGACTGCTATTGCATCACCCTGTTCCTTCTCATAACATGTATAAATAATTGCAAACACCTGACCTTAAACACATCTACAATCTGTTCCAAGCCACACCTGCGAGCAACCTCAGCACTGCTCCCTCTATCCTGGAGTGTCACACCTGTCATGTAATGGAGCATTCATTGATTGCAACTCCAGTTTTCCAGTGACTGACTAAATGACCACCAAATAACATAGCTTATATGTAAATATGGATTTTATTCCTCATCAGAATTCTTCTATTCCACAAAAGCCTGACAGCCTCACATCATTTACTCCATGCTGCTGCTGCCCTCATTGGTACCACACTTTTCATGTCATCTTCTCTGTCAGCAATTCACAAAGGTAGTAAAATGTATCTACCTCTCTCACCAACTCCTCCTCACCAGTTACTTAGCAGTAAGTAGCACTACCAGTTTATGCTGTCTTCAGGACAAGCATTCAAACTCTCTGACCTAATTAACATTCTACAGACCAGAGCACCTCTTGTGAATCCACTTGTTACAGAATACTAAGTTGATTTTCATGTCATTGCCACAGACACTATAGGATATAATTCTGATGGTACTACTGTACCACTTTCTTCAGACACCATCAACTTCATCTTCCTTGTGTTCACTTTCAGTCCTCTTCACTCCATATCATCTTTCCACCTGTAAAACTGCCCCACAATGTTATCTCTGGATCTAAGAGTCAGAACCAGGTTGTCAGCATATAGGGTATCTTATGGTATCCCCTGCTTGCAGTCTTTGGTTGCTNCATAAGATACCGTGAAATAAGAAGCATGACAAATGAAGATAAATATAGCACTGGGGAGTATAATTGGATTGAAAAACCAAATGTTCATGGAGTAATGCTGACCAAAGGTAAGCAGCTTATATATGAATATATATATATACAGGTTTTGAGTTTATGTATATATATATATATATACAAGTTTTAGTTTTCTCTTTTACCTTGTATATTTGTCCTTGGCTTCCATCGAGCACTGTAAATGGTAGCAGAACTCTACTATTTGTCATTTGTTTGTTTACTACATATATATATATGTATATATATATATATATATATATATATATATATATATATATACAATGACCTTTTGTACAACATGATTTGATAGAGAGCCAGTTTGTATTTTTGTGTTAATGTAAGGGAATATTGGAAGATTGTTGTGTTGTGGTACATAATAGTATTTGTAGATTATATATAATATGTAAGCAGTGTCAATGTGAAATTTACTGATAGATCCAGAAGAATTCCTCTACTACAATCCACAATTCACCATGCCCTAAGAGTTTGACTTTACCCTTACTCAGCTTTAGGTAGGTAGATTGGTGTCAGATCATACCAGAGGGTAATATCAAAACAACATTGATCTTGATGTGACCTCATCTCAAAATATATGAACTGTATTTTATTCCCAAGAGGCTAGAAGATATGAAATGATACCACTAATAAAAGATATGTTAAATGAATGATATGATGTACACTGATATTGTGTTTTTTTGTTTATCATTAACTTACTTACTTACTTATCCTTATAGACATTTATTCCTGCTATGCAGAGTTGAACATGCAATAACCCTACCCCACTCTTCCCTATCTTGTGTCAGGTTTCATCAACTCCAAGAGCCTCCAGATCTTCTTGGATAGTCTTCAGCCAGGTTTTTGTAGGGTACCCTAGGATAGTGACCTTCCACCTTCCAGTCACATATGACTGCTATTGCATCACCCTGTTCCTTCTCATAACATGTATAAATAATTGCAAACACCTGACCTTAAACACATCTACAATCTGTTCCAAGCCACACCTGCGAGCAACCTCAGCACTGCTCCCTCTATCCTGGAGTGTCACACCTGTCATGTAATGGAGCATTCATTGATTGCAACTCCAGTTTTCCAGTGACTGACTAAATGACCACCAAATAACATAGCTTATATGTAAATATGGATTTTATTCCTCATCAGAATTCTTCTATTCCACAAAAGCCTGACAGCCTCACATCATTTACTCCATGCTGCTGCTGCCCTCATTGGTACCACACTTTTCATGTCATCTTCTCTGTCAGCAATTCACAAAGGTAGTAAAATGTATCTACCTCTCCCACCAACTCCTCCTCACCAGTTACTTAGCAGTAAGTAGCACTACCAGTTTATGCTGTCTTCAGGACAAGCATTCAAACTCTCTGACCTAATTAACATTCTACAGACCAGAGCACCTCTTGTGAATCCACTTGTTACAGAATACTAAGTTGATTTTCATGTCATTGCCACAGACACTATAGGATATAATTCTGATGGTACTACTGTACCACTTTCTTCAGACACCATCAACTTCATCTTCCTTGTGTTCACTTTCAGTCCTCTTCACTCCATATCATCTTTCCACCTGTAAAACTGCCCCACAATGTTATCTCTGGATCTAAGAGTCAGAACCAGGTTGTCAGCATATAGGGTATCTTATGGTATCCCCTGCTTGCAGTCTTTGGTTGCTTCTTCCCTCACAAGATTAAAGCAAAAGTACATTCCTCATGAAAAATTGCAGCATAAGGCATTGTCTTGCCATTCATGGGGATACATTTTTGCCTATGATATTTTAGAACACTGTTGTTATCTCCTTCAGTCCAACTCTGCCAGCAAACTTCATATGGCCACTTGTTACACCAGAAGAGCCAAAAGCTTTAACAAGGTTCATTGCCTTCATTACAGCCTTTACTTCACACTTGATATTATTAAGCACTGACCCTTTAACACACCCCATATCCTCTATTTTATCAGGGTTTTCTTCATGTAACAATGAGTTAAGGTAATCTCTCCAAACCTGGTAAATGTCGTGCTCAGAGGTAACTATATCTGCATTATTATTCTTCATGAAATGACCAGCTATTGTCTCCTTGCCTTTCAGATATTTTGGCCATTATTGTCTGCCAGAGTTAAGGGCCCTTGTCTGATAATTTTGTATTTGAATGGATGATTAAAACTATGTTGCCAGATTACAACCAAGAGAAATAGTTAAACATTGGCTGGCACCCATTTTAAAGATCTATTTCACACTTAAACAGTTTGTATGGTCTTTCCCCACTTGCTTTCATCTGATTTTGATATAAGACATGTTTAATTTTTATGACATTTGCTTAGCTACAGCAGGATTCTAGCATAAATTTACACTTTGAGCCTGTCAGTGGTCAAGTAGTCTGAAATGAACAACAGCAGTGGCATTGTGCTTTAAAAAACAGACATGTCTTGTTGAAATTAAGAATACAGCCTTAGTGATTTTTAAAGAGCCAAGAAAAACAAGAGAGAAGTACAGCAGGGATGACTAATTTGAAAACAAAAAAGTGTAAGACCAAAAAAAATGGTTCTGAACAAATTGGTAATGTAGCCAAAGGAGAATAGATTTGCTATGAGTGCAGTCTGAAGCAAGTAAATAGCATTGCATTAAAATGACTGAAGCCAATTTGGAGTGTAATGTAACAACAGTTTATTGCTATTTACCATGCGCCATGTGCATCAACTATTGGGTTGATGCACATGGCCAAGTTTGAAATATTTATCTCTCAAAAGGAATGAAAGTAGGGAACATGAGTGTCTGCAGATGTACATGAGTTCACACGGGGAAAAATTGGCTAAAAGAAGTTGAATGCTTTTTTTGTATTCATATGGCCTTCTTTGAAAGTGTTACCTACACAGCCGCTGAGAGCAACACAAACTACAAGATCCCAGAGTTTCAAATCAAAAGGCTGTACACAAGCTCTTTTAAATCTCATCTGTCATTACATTCTGTTGGCTCTACCTGGAGGGACTTGTCATAAGACATGATAAGCCTCCCAACTAAGTGCTCCTGTTAAAGCTTGAAAACACTTGGCATTTAGGCTGTGCAACCATTACCCACAGTAAGACCTGGTGATCTGTATAGTACCTGAAACAGCTTGGAAAAGTGGTTTTGTGACCAAATGGAGTAAGATGATCAGATAAAGGGAAAAATGCTTTTCACAGAGGAAAAAAATCTCAAGCTTTTACAATATTACTTTACGTCATGAAAAATGGACAAGTCTCTATTTAATAAACCTTGAGAATGTACTTAAAATTACTGAAAGTTGTTTTGACACCTTGACCACAGTAGGTGTCTAAACGACTTCTCACCAAAACCTATTTTTAGGACTGGTCTTAATACTGTTGTAGCAGTCATATTTGTATCAGGTTTTAGCAGCTTGTCTAAGATAGACAAGATGTTTGAAGGAAATTCTTCAGTCACAAGATTATGTATGTATTTTGTGCATGTAATCAAGGAACACATAAAGTTATTGGTGAATGCATTATAGAATTGGAAAGCAAAACCTATCATCATCATATTCGGTTTAACGTCTGTTTTACATGCTAGCATGTGTTGGACATTTTCTTGAAATCGACTTCCAAGTTTTCCTATCCTTCACCAAGACTCTGCTGACACCTTTTTGTTTGAGATCAATCCTTATCACTTCCCATGTTTTCTTCGGTCTTCCTCTGCAGTGGTTCCTGTCAAGCTTGAAGAAACCCCAAGAAACTGCATAGCATTCAAGGCTCACAATGACAATCAAATTACGACTGGCATTAAAAGAGAAGATGAGGCAGTGATAAAGGTAGAGATACAGATGGCAGTATCAATAATATGTCAGTCTGCCATACTGACAATTGATTATCCGGGCAAAATTGTTGTTTAGCATAGTACAGGCAGCATATTGGCAAAGATGAGACGGCACCAAACAATACATACCAGCACCATGAATAACATCATTTTACAGGCCATATACAGGGACTTAGCCCAGGACATAAGATTCTGTATATTGCTCAATGAGTCTAAAGACATTGCCTCGAAAAAGTTGTTATATTTGCTTGTGAAGTTTTACAGTAAAAAGGAGAAGAAAATTGTGAGAGCATTCCTTGGTCTTATTAAAATCATAAATGTTACTGAAATGGATCTTTTTGCTGCCATGAAAGAACATTTTAAAGGTTCTGGTTTAAAAGTTCAGTACTGTGTTAATTATGCAAATGATAGGACAGCAAATATGATTGATGGGCATAATTAATTTTGTCAAGAATTGTCATAGAAACCCCAAATAAGATTCAAATGAAATACATATGCCATTCCATAGATATATGTAAAGCATTCCTTCAAGTTGATACCATTTTATTTGGGGTTTTTGTTAAAGCACATTGCAAAAAGGTTTACAAAGAATACCACTTATAGAAACCTACAAGAAGCTCTTTGAGATACTCATTTTTGACACAAAGAGATCTACTTTGCCAAAACCATCTCAGAAGTACAATCAAACTTACTGGTTGATAAGAAGCAAAGTATTATTCAATATATTGATGAACTGAGACAATGCATATTTTGGAATGGCAGAAGAAAAGATGAAGCCAGCATAAGGGTTTACAACACAACTCGTTCCAGGCATGCTTGCAGGACCCATAAACTATTTTATTTCTTATACTTTTGTGGCCTGTTGTTATGGAGCTTGAGAAAGTTTATGTATGCTTCCAAGCAACAAACAAAGATGCATTCAAACTTATCCAGCTACTCCATTGTTTTTACAAAATCTTTACAGATCAAGTCTACAACAGAAATAGTAATGCTTTGGTAGTATAGAAGATGGATTTTGGAGAGAATTTTCACAATGTAAAAGCAGATCCCAAAAGAGGCAATTCCATTTTGGTTAGATGTAGCCGAATTTTCAAACCTGAGAGCATCCCTTTGAAGACATTATGCATTATCATGCCATACAATTGTCAGCAGCCCAGTAGCAGAGCAAATGCCTTAGTTGGTTGGGAGTTAAAAGAGAGAGGCATACAACAGGGTGAGCACCAAACTGTTGAGTGCCATTGTAAGGATCAGGTTGCATTAGAACTTTAAAGGAAGGTGCTGTAAAGATTTTATTGCAATTTCTAGTATGATTGAACTATTGAGCTTATCACAGATGTACAAGCAAAATGTAACCCATGCTGATAATGGTGTTAAAATTTATATGACAATAAATGTTATTCTGTATACATTTTATCTGTTCTGTATGATATTTCAGGTTACTTTTTTATTGAAGTTTGGTTTCTTAGCTTTATGATTTGACATGTCTTTAAACAGACTGACCACTGGCCTTTATTTAAGATATTAATAATTTAAGCATGCATGTCCAACCAATTTATTACATAGCCATGTAAAATAACTGGTTTGGCTACTTTACATATAAAATTTGGCATATTTTATCTTGCACATTCAATAGCATAAAATGTTTGATGTAGTTTTTTAGCAGCTGTTAATTTTAAGGTCTAGAGACTACCAATTGAAAAAGAGCTATATACAGTAGGGAAAAAAGAGCCCAAAGATTGGGGGTTAAAAAGTAGGGAGACACCATTGAGCATACTTTGGTGAAAAACATAAAAGTCATAGGGAATCCCAGAGAAGAGAAATACAAGGAAGGAAGGAGGTACTGTGAAGCTTTTTGAGCCAGTCAGGTAATAAAACAATTTATGGAAGTAAGTGCCATAAAAATTAATGGTTGTTTTAAAAATTTTTAAGAGGAGAAGACATGGCATACACAACCCAAGAAATGACCATTGCGCTACGTATGAAATAGAGAAAGAGGAGCCATATTGTGACCTTAGGTATGAGTGACAAGTTTTGAGCTGAGATCCTGGTCAATGTCATTCAGATTTGACATTTGATACAACCCAGCAGACTGAGATAGTATGTAGAAGTATCTATATGTAACTATTGTAAGAAGTATCTATATGTAACTATTGTAAGAAGTATCTATATGTAACTATTGTAAGAAGTATCTATATGTAACTATTGTAAGAAGTATCTATATGTAACTATTGTAAGAAGTATCTATATGTAACTATTGTAAGAAGTATCTATATGTAACTATTGTAAGAAGTATCTATATGTAACTATTGTAAGAAGTATCTATATGTAACTATTGTAAGAAGTATCTATATGTAACTATTGTAAGAAGTATCTATATGTAACTATTGTAAGAAGTATCTATATGTAACTATTGTAAGAAGTATCTATATGTAACTATTGTAAGAAGTATCTATATGTAACTATTGTAAGAAGTATCTATATGTAACTATTGTAAGAAGTATCTATATGTAACTATTGTAAGAAGTATCTATATGTAACTATTGTAAGAAGTATCTATATGTAACTATTGTAAGAAGTATCTATATGTAACTATTGTAAGAAGTATCTATATGTAACTATTGTAAGAAGTATCTATATGTAACTATTGTAAGAAGTATCTATATGTAACTATTGTAAGAAGTATCTATATGTAACTATTGTAAGAAGTATCTATATGTAACTATTGTAAGAAGTATCTATATGTAACTATTGTAAGAAGTATCTATATGTAACTATTGTAAGAAGTATCTATATGTAACTATTGTAAGAAGTATCTATATGTAACTATTGTAAGAAGTATCTATATGTAACTATTGTAAGAAGTATCTATATGTAACTATTGTAAGAAGTATCTATATGTAACTATTGTAAGAAGTATCTATATGTAACTATTGTAAGAAGTATCTATATGTAACTATTGTAAGAAGTATCTATATGTAACTATTGTAAGAAGTATCTATATGTAACTATTGTAAGAAGTATCTATATGTAACTATTGTAAGAAGTATCTATATGTAACTATTGTAAGAAGTATCTATATGTAACTATAGTAAGAAGTATCTATATGTAACTATTGTAAGAAGTATCTATATGTAACTATTGTAAGAAGTATCTATATGTAACTATTGTAAGAAGTATCTATATGTAACTATTGTAAGAAGTATCTATATGTAACTATTGTAAGAAGTATCTATATGTAACTATTGTAAGAAGTATCTATATGTAACTATTGTAAGAAGTATCTATATGTAACTATTGTAAGAAGTATCTATATGTAACTATTGTAAGAAGTATCTATATGTAACTATTGTAAGAAGTATCTATATGTAACTATTGTAAGAAGTATCTATATGTAACTATTGTAAGAAGTATCTATATGTAACTATTGTAAGAAGTATCTATATGTAACTATTGTAAGAAGTATCTATATGTAACTATTGTAAGAAGTATCTATATGTAACTATTGTAAGAAGTATCTATATGTAACTATTGTAAGAAGTATCTATATGTAACTATTGTAAGAAGTATCTATATGTAACTATTGTAAGAAGTATCTATATGTAACTATTGTAAGAAGTATCTATATGTAACTATTGTAAGAAGTATCTATATGTAACTATTGTAAGAAGTATCTATATGTAACTATTGTAAGAAGTATCTATATGTAACTATTGTAAGAAGTATCTATATGTAACTATTGTAAGAAGTATCTATATGTAACTATTGTAAGAAGTATCTATATGTAACTATTGTAAGAAGTATCTATATGTAACTATTGTAAGAAGTATCTATATGTAACTATTGTAAGAAGTATCTATATGTAACTATTGTAAGAAGTATCTATATGTAACTATTGTAAGAAGTATCTATATGTAACTATTGTAAGAAGTATCTATATGTAACTATTGTAAGAAGTATCTATATGTAACTATTGTAAGAAGTATCTATATGTAACTATTGTAAGAAGTATCTATATGTAACTATTGTAAGAAGTATCTATATGTAACTATTGTAAGAAGTATCTATATGTAACTATTGTAAGAAGTATCTATATGTAACTATTGTAAGAAGTATCTATATGTAACTATTGTAAGAAGTATCTATATGTAACTATTGTAAGAAGTATCTATATGTAACTATTGTAAGAAGTATCTATATGTAACTATTGTAAGAAGTATCTATATGTAACTATTGTAAGAAGTATCTATATGTAACTATTGTAAGAAGTATCTATATGTAACTATTGTAAGAAGTATCTATATGTAACTATTGTAAGAAGTATCTATATGTAACTATTGTAAGAAGTATCTATATGTAACTATTGTAAGAAGTATCTATATGTAACTATTGTAAGAAGTATCTATATGTAACTATTGTAAGAAGTATCTATATGTAACTATTGTAAGAAGTATCTATATGTAACTATTGTAAGAAGTATCTATATGTAACTATTGTAAGAAGTATCTATATGTAACTATTGTAAGAAGTATCTATATGTAACTATTGTAAGAAGTATCTATATGTAACTATTGTAAGAAGTATCTATATGTAACTATTGTAAGAAGTATCTATATGTAACTATTGTAAGAAGTATCTATATGTAACTATTGTAAGAAGTATCTATATGTAACTATTGTAAGAAGTATCTATATGTAACTATTGTAAGAAGTATCTATATGTAACTATTGTAAGAAGTATCTATATGTAACTATTGTAAGAAGTATCTATATGTAACTATTGTAAGAAGTAT
Organism: Morbakka virulenta; assembly: GCA_003991215.1. Taxonomy (NCBI): domain Eukaryota; kingdom Metazoa; phylum Cnidaria; class Cubozoa; order Carybdeida; family Carukiidae; genus Morbakka; species Morbakka virulenta. The sequence continues at coordinate 799,192 of RDPX01000333.1, forward strand.
CTATATGTAACTATTGTAAGAAGTATCTATATGTAACTATTGTAAGAAGTATCTATATGTAACTGGTAGTATAGTTTCCTCAGGGATTACTCATTTATGTTATTTATTTCATTTATAGGTAAAAAAGGCTTCATTCAACATGTGAATACAAAAAAATGCCTCAGATTTGAAGGGGATAATAAAAACCCATCTTCTGCTGCACCTATAGAGTATGGGATAGGGTGTAATGAAGAAGCTGCAGAATTCAGTTTCGAAGAGTCTGGTTTGCTACGTCACATTGCTAGTGGGAAATGCCTAGAACCACAACATGCAGATAAAGATCATCCACCAGATAACACTTATTTGGTATTAGGAAGTGCGTGTAAAAGTAATTTTCGACCCCATTTGGAAGGGCTTATACAACATGTTGAATCAGGGATGTGTTTCCATCCATATGGTGGTGCCACACATCCAGATGTAGGACAGAAGGTCTGTTTGTTTAATGCTTGTGTACAAGAGGACAGATTAAAATATCGATGGTTTGTTGTTCCTCAAAGTAAGTATAACCTCTACAACACCATATTGTTACCCAATTACCAAAATTTTATTTAATGTGATTGATAATGTGATATATATATATATTCGCTCTCTGCAGTCAGTCAACTCGACTAAGACTGTTTCATGGACTTTATGGCCGTTCTCCATGCTGTTCGGTCAGACGCCAGCGTCTGCCAAGAGTTAGTCTCGATGTTTGTTTTCTTTAGGTTTCTCTTGGCCACACCCTTAAATCTCAGTTTTGGTCGGCCTTGATTTCTGCGACCTTTGCTAAGCTGTGAGTACAGAATTTGTCTTGGGAGGCGGTCACCTTCCATCCTATGTACGTGGCCAAGCCATCTCAAGTTTTTTTGTGTGAGGATGTCTGCCATGGAGGGAAGGTCGGCTTGTTCTGGTATCTTTTGATTACTGATTTTGTGGTACCACTTCACTCCCATGATGGCCCTGAGGTGTCTCATCATGAAAGCTTGGAGTTTCTTCACCTGTGATCTGTAAATTGGCCATGCCTCGGCTCCATACAGAAGGCTCGTTAGCACAACCACTCTGTAGACCTTGCATTTGACCTTGATGGAGACATGTCTGTTTCCCCATAGTCTGTGCTTGAGTTTTCCAAAAGCTGCACTTGCTTGTCCCATCCTGTTATGTAATTCCTTTTCAATGTCACCCTTGCTTGAGATGTTGCTACCTAAGTATTTGAAGTTACTTGTCTGGCTCAGAGGTTCATTGTTGATGGTGATTTGATGTGGTACAGGTGGGGGATTGAGTAATTGGATCGGTTGGTATAGGCATTCAGTCTTTTTCATATTTATCTTTAGGCTGAATTGATTTGCAGCTTTCGCAAAGCTATCCACGAGTAGTTGCATATCAGCAGTGCTATGAGCCACTAAGGCACTGTCATCTGCAAAAAGCATTTCTCTCACAAGATAGTTGATGGTTTTAGACTTCGCTTTGAATTGAGACGCTTTGAAGAGGTCGGCATCATGCCAGGTTTGGATGTATATTCCCTCATGGATATTTTTGAATGCGACTTGTAGCATGGCAGACAGGTATAGAGAAAACAGTGTTGGGGCGAGTACACAGCCTTGTTTTACAGCATTTGATACAGCGAACTCTTTTGAGACATCTATCCCCTGTACTACCTTGGGCTGCATTCCATCATGCAGTCTTTTAATGATGGTGATTATCTTTTTTGAGCAGCCAAACTTTTCGAGCACCTTCCAGAGACCCTCTCTGGATACAGTATCAAAAGCTTTTGTGAAATCTATAAATACAGCATACAGTTCCATGTTCTGCTCAATGCACTTTTCTTGCATCTGTCTGAACACCATATCGATGGTGCTCCTATTGCTGCGAAAACCCCACTGAGTCTCCGGTAGGATCTTTGGTAATATGTCTCGGTTCAGGCAGTTCAAAATGATACGTGCCATTACCTTACCCGCAATTGACAGCTGAGAGATTCCTCTGTAATTCCCGCAAATCATCTTACTACCTTTTTTGAAAATTGGTACGATGTTGGCATTCTTCCAATCTCGTGGTACCTCTTCCGTCCTCCAAAGTTGAACAATCAAATCATGGAGCCTTTCTTTGATTTTTGCACCACCATGTTTCCAGATTTCAGCAGGAACTCCGCAGACACTGGGCGCTTTGTTTTCCTTAGTTGCTGTGATGGCTGTCANATGATACGTGCCATTACCTTACCCGCAATTGACAGCTGAGAGATTCCTCTGTAATTCCCGCAAATCATCTTACTACCTTTTTTGAAAATTGGTACGATGTTGGCATTCTTCCAATCTCGTGGTACCTCTTCCGTCCTCCAAAGTTGAACAATCAAATCATGGAGCCTTTCTTTGATTTTTGCACCACCATGTTTCCAGATTTCAGCAGGAACTCCGCAGACACTGGGCGCTTTGTTTTCCTTAGTTGCTGTGATGGCTGTCACCACCTCTTCTAGTGCGGGGTCATTGTCTAGGGCATCATTGACATCGAACTGCTCGAGTTGGTCTAATGCATGCTGTTCCACACTCTCTGGTACATTTAGTAACTGCTCAAAGTGTTGGGCAAAGCGGTTTAAGGTCTCACCTTTGGTTTTCAAAACTGTTGTACCATCTTCGGCCAGCAGCTGGGCACTTCCTCTACTTTTTCGTCCATATACTTCCTTCAGGCCGTTGAAGAATTCTCTTGTGTTGTTATTATCAGCGGCGTATTGAAGCTCTCTGGCTTTCTCTTCCCACCAATGATTTTTTCGTTCTCGGGTATACTTTTAAAGCTGACTGCGGGCTTGGATCAGCCTGGTGGCAGTTGCTCGCGTTTTCCTCTGCAGAACCTGGGCTTTGGCATTATTCCGTTCTTCAAGCAGGGCATGTAGTACTGCATCATCACCATCGAACCAGTCCCGGTGCTTCCTCTCTTGTTTCCCTAGTACTTCTTTGGTGGTGGCAAAGGCTTGTGATTTTAGTCTCTCCCACTTATCTTCAACTAAGGCACCCATCTCATCATGGTAGTTCATGTTCTTTTCCATCTCCTCTTCAAGTTCTTTACACGTGACACTGTCTTTAAGCTTAGTTGTATTTAGCTTGTGCATTGGTTGATTACCAACCCTTAGTATGGGTTTCCGCATCCGGAATGCGAACTTGCTGCGGATCATACTGTGATCGGTTGCGCTGTCGGCTCCTTTATAGGCACGAGTGTTCAGAACATGCATGTCTTTTTGTCTTGTGATTACGTAGTCTAACAGGTGCCAGTGTTTAGATCTAGGGTGCATCCACGTTGTTTTGTGGCATTGTTTGTGAATGAAGAATGTGTTTGTTATTGATAGCTGATAGTCTGAGCAGAAGAATAGCAAGAGTTCTCCATTTGTGTTGCATTTTACAACACCCTGTTGACCTAACACGCCTGGCCAGCTCTCAGCTTCACAGCCGACCCTTGCGTTAAAGTCTCCCGCGATGACGATCTTGTCTGTGTCTGGTATTTCATTTACTGTTCTCTGAGCCTACTGTAGAATTCCTCTTTACTTTCCTGGGAGTTGGTCATTTGTAGGAGCATAGACACTTACTATTGTGGTATACTTCCTACCATCTAATGGCAGCCGCATGGTCATGATCCTGTCCGTGATCAGCGTTGGCTCTTGTTCTAATTTATTCGCAAAGGAATTTTTGATCGCGAACCTAACTCCTGCTTCTCTTCTTTCATCTTGAGCTTTACCACTCCAAAAGAATGTCTATCCATTGTCAACTAAACTGTCATAGCCAGCCAGACGGGTCTCACATAACGCGGCTATGTCAACCCCGTACCTGTCTAGTTCCTTGGCAACTAACGCAGTTTGTCTTTGTGGTCGCTTGGATCCAGATCTGTAGAGTCCTTACATTCTATTCTGCAGGGTGTATGAATTTTCTATTAATTCGTATGCGTCCCAGCTTATTTTTCACTGGCTGTCGGAGCGGGGACAGGGCAGTGCGAACCTTGTTGACCCGTGCGACGTTCGAGCCGGTATGTAGCGATGAATTCCTGGTCATAACGTCCATGAAACTGAATGCGAAGGTGTAAGTGAAGCCTGGGTTTCGCGGCACCAAGTTCACTCTCTCGACAGCAGAGAGGTTGTCTAGCGGGCAAGATCTGGTCAAGACATGCTGGTGCTTCTCTGCTGTTGCAGTGGTTGGCCAGGAGATAGGTATGTTTATTCCCGTCCTCTAGTGCTAACACGGGGTACTATTTTTGGTACATGGCCGTTGGCTGGAAAGCTCGTCCGCCCTTAGGTGAGTGCTCACCTGATTTTTCCTCGGGGTTTACTCCCGAAGCCTTTTCCAAGTATTGGATAGCCGCAAGGCAGCGGGGTTGGGACTGGCTGGTGTGTGCCTCTGCTAGATGGAGCCACTACAAAAACCTAACAAGACCATCATGCGATGGGGGGGGTTCCCCACCAATTTAAGGTGCACGAACCCGCTGGGACATGATTCACAGCCCCTCTTCATAGATGTCACTAGATCTTACTCTATTCCTCCTAACAAACACACGAGCCAAGCACGGGTAATGCGCTGAATGCCACCCCAGTACTCACGGAGGACTACTCCGCGCCCGTCGCATACATTTTATTTAATGTGATTTATAATGTGTAATATATATATATATATATATATATATATATATATATATATATATATATATTACATTATATATAATGTAATATATAATACAAAATTTTATTTAATGTGATTTATAATGTGATATATATATATATATATATATATATATATATATATATCAATCACATTATAAATATATACATATATGTTGANTTTTTATTTAATGTGATTTATAATGTGATATATATATATATATATATATATATATATATATATTACATTATATATAATGTAACATATAATACAAAATTTTATTTAATGTGATTTATAATGTGATATATATCACATATATATATATCTATATATATCACATTTTAAATATATACATATATGTTGAATACTCTACGTTTTAGTTATTATGATAAATGCTTGGATGTACTTTGCCAAGCCAACATTGCCCTGTAATCTAAAATTCTTATTATATGGTCTTCTTCAGTTCTCGTGTAATTTTATGTTACCAAACAGCAATTCTCTTGTTTTTTATTGTCAGCATCAAGAGCAACTATTGAAAAGAAATTTACAGTCCCTGAAGAACTAGTGGAGATACAAACTCAATTTAATAATGAACATATTCAAACTGATTTTTATGCGCATGTCATACCGACTGATGTTGCAAAAAAGAAAGTAAAAAAATCCAATGGACCAGACAATATTGTTGTCGTAGCAATTGACCAAACCTCAGCAGCTCATATACAAAGAAAGTTACCAAAGAGTTTAAGCTATCTGAAGGATGAAATGAAGGCATGGATATTTCAGAAACATACCACTCTGTCACTAGGGGAATTGAATGAAAGCTTTTTGGCCATGTTAAAAGGTAAATGGAATATAGCCTTTGCTTGGTGTTTGTTTAGAATTTTATGTTCAGTTGATCTTATGTTATCCATAGTTACTGATATCTTTTTGATATCGAACCCGGAACCCCTTGGTTACTGCACAACTGCGCTAACCATTAAGCCCCCGCTCCTCTGTTCCTCTGTTCCTTGTGTAAAATTATATTCTGGTTTTCTATCATCCTGACCCTTGCAAGAATTTTTTATGTAGATCATTCATTTACTTTCTATTGAGGTCCAGAGCTCCGACAGTGGCAGGAACAATAGTCATTCACCTACTCCACGTTTTGGTTACTTCAATCGTAAGGACTCTTTTGACAATATTGTTCTCTCTTTATTTGCGACAGTTCGCATGGATGGAACAAGTTCGCTTGTAAAAATACATTTGCTTTCATGTGCATGATTCGTCATCATATATGTATATCAAAAACAAAAAGAAAAGACAGCAACAATATTTGTTAAAAATTATAGCAAAAGCTTTGCGACACTAAGTCATCTTCAGTGCTATGTTACAATGAATGTTATCAACAAATTTTATTTTATATACAAGCGTTGATAACATTCATTGTAACGTAGCACTGAAGGTGACTTAGTGTCGCAAAGCTTTTGCTATAATTTTTAACAAATATTGTTGCTGTTTTTTCTTTCTCTTTTGTTATACATTGCCTTTCCTTTTCGTCTTTCACTATATAGGATCTATTGCCAGCAATCCCCCTCTGAGTGTGGATTGGCAGACCCCGTAGTATGACATAATTCTAGCCTTGCTGTGCGTAGCTTATGTTAAAGGATACTGTGACATCACATTGTTTATATTTACCAGGGTATATAGATCAATAGTTTCTCGTTTCTCAGCGTTTTTCTTTTTTGCTAGGACTGGACCTCCTTATACGATGTGGTCCATTCATTATATTTGTAACCAATCTAAAGCTTTGGTTTATTTCGTCCTTGATGGTTTTTTACTATGGTCTGACCCAAATCTGCGACAGTGAATTATTTTGTTTCTTCTCCAAACTGGCGCTTTTCAACCACTTGATATGCCCACATTTGCTTTGTTAACTCGCTCAGAGACCTGCCCATGCGGTGGGTTCTTCCTTTCTCTAAAGATTTGTATGATTCTTCTCTGGGGCTACTCTTTTGCTCGTTTTGCACATTTTGTAGTTATTCTGTTTAAACATTTTGCATTTTAATCTCCCTCCCAACTCAGGGTTGTTCCTTTTGGAAAAAATAAAGTTTTATTTATCTGTTTGATTATGCTCACCTTTTGCAATTTTCTAGGTCTAGTAATTATTCAGGTTGATCGTCATACCATGTATCATTCCTCTCAACCCCCTACTTTTTACAAAGTTTCCAATTGATTGCCCCAGCCACATGGCTGTGTATGAATTTTTTGTATTTATTCTGCACTAGCTGGATATCTTTAAGAGAAAATTTTTTTCTGTGACCAAGAGAAGAATGCATATGATAAAACCTTGCACTCCGTTGCCTCCAGTGCTAAAATCTGAAATCAATCGTGCACGATAGATAGCTGGCCCGAGGTTACAAGCCCCGGAAATCTCATTCCTTATTATCAAACTCAGTCACCTTGGGAATCCTTCAAAAAGTACGTAACGGTTGGTCATTGATAGTGTCAGGCTTTTTCGTGGCAAGACGTTACAAAATTTCAAGGGATGAGGAGCATCAGACTGACTCTGTTACGTAACGCCGAAAAGACATTAATTCACTCACAAGATGACAAAGCTTAAAGCCTAATTGGACTAAGGGCTGTACACAAGCTTGCGCCTATGGTCATGCACATGCAATATCGGGTCATATTGCTTGATCATGGTTTTGTTGTGACAACGCAGCAGGAGCTGATACCCTCAGCCATTGTTAAATTCCCAAGAGCAGAAACCCAACAAGTGATACAGTCACCTGTTCAGGCGCTACGTACACAGGTATCAGAAGTACCAAGCATTTAGGATAATCTCCATTTGTTCATTTGCAAGATACGAGGTGGCTGCGCACTCTACCTGAATTCGCATCGAGCTTTCAGAATGACAGAGGTGAGGAGAAGAAGGTAATTGCAGATATTGTTAATGGAGGTCCTGATAAAAAATCTGAAAACATTATAAAAAATGTTCAATTAGTTACTTTGTTGAAAATGACCTGGATGCCCTTTTCCTGGTAAAAAATGTTCCTTGTCGAAGCGCATTCAGTCGTGTTAAGCGCATGATAGTAAAACTCAGCAAAGAATTAAGTGGTGTTATCCTTAACCAGGATAAATTAGAGAGTCATCTTGATGCAAAGAGTAGGAAGGTTGACAAAGATCTTGAGCTGAAACACTTTGAACTTGCAGTATGCACTTGCTGAAATCTGGTCGGGTCTTTTGATAGATGACAGAGCTGTAGTTGCGGAGTTTTTAGAAGACAACGGACCTGTTATCAGCGCTACAAAGTGAGGAGAGTGAAAAGCGTGTCATGTTTGGCAATCACAATACAGCATACAGATTCTAAAATGCTCTGATTAAAAATGTTACTCGAGTTTTCAATCATCGTACTTGAAAATTGTTCCTGAAAGATTTTTACCATCACCTGTACCAGTTGGTCATAAACAAAACGGAATAGAGTGGGCAAAAGATAACAATGATTCTTTGTACCTGTTGCTGTGTCAGAATATTTTATTGCGAAACAATTTCATGACGTATTAAGCTACAAAGAATTTCCCATAGGAAATATCATACGATTATTCCTGACTATGTGTGACACGAGACGTTCTGTGGTCAAGGCATATGTTCCGATTGTGGATTATACTTTAATATCACCGGAGAAAAAATGCATTACAAGGGTATCGGCATGGTCACTGAGGGTCGTACTTACTTGTACGTGTTGTAGCGTCCTCGTCTATTGAGGGTTGCTGATCACCATTCTCCACAGGTCACGATCTTTAGCACGTTTGACTGAAGATAGCATCATTCGAAATGTGTTGCTATCGACGGATACTTCGGATCCCCTGGACAAGCTTCACCACTAATGAAGAAGTATGCAAGAGAATTGGAAATCAGCCACAACTATGACAGCACTTGCTCAACCGCAGACTACGATTCTTCGGACACATGATCAGAAAAGATGGCCTCACCGGCAAGCTCCTGTTAGGTAGAGTGCATGGCAAACGACCGAGAGGGAGACCACGGGAAACTTGGCTCAAAGACATCTCCAGGGCCTGAACTCTAACATACAGTCGATAATCAAACGTGAGGGTCGTACCGAAAGTGAAATAGAACTTGTGCGACTAATGCCAATCACAACCCGTTAGCAGCGGGAGCTGTTGTGTGTGATTGGGTTTCAAAAGATGGAGTGTGTCTCGATGGATGACGTTGATGGTGAGAATTTTAGTATTTGAAATATGGTTTATGCTTGAAATGAACTTCCTATTCTAACATTTAACACTAATGAAGTTGTTCAACTCTGGTTGGACAAAACTAAGGATTGACTATACTGACATTGTTTTGTCTTGAGTTTTGTTGTGTTCAAAATGTGACCTTGATGATCAATTGTGTACTGTTTATTCTCACTTTATAAATATATGGTCATCTTATGACCAGGAGGAGGGGTGTTCTCGCAAATATGTTACATAAGGGAGAGGGGGTATCAGCTCATGCGTGACACGCCCTTACTTGAAGGGTAGAGGTGTCAAAATATTCACTTTTCCCTTACGTACTTTTGAGGGATTCTTTTCCCTGCTTAGCCGTTCTACAGAAGTCGTGGAACGGCTAAACGGTACTTCAAGATCCCCGGTTGGTCCCGGGATCTTGAAGTATTTTTTTGTATTCCATTTCACTCCTGCACAGACTAGTGACTGGCTATCTTAACCGCCAAAAGTTACGAGAGGGGAAGGAAGAGCTTAATTGAAGAAGTGAATGAAGATAACGGTTAATAAAGGATTTAAAAAAAGGTAGGTATAACTTGAAGTGGTTTTAGTGAACAGGCTTGTTATGTACATTGTACTTCGAGAAATACATTTCTGACTAATATACCAGCTATCCGAAATCCCGGGAAGACAAGCACCATTTTCCTTCATGTCAAGTAAATGTTAAGTTACTAGATTTATGTAGATAAAATTAGTGCTGAGAGAGTATTCACTAAAATACGGCGAAGTGTCTCAAATTCACAATCAGGTATATTTTACATAATACATTCGTTTGTTTGATTTTCTATTCCATATATCTACTTTTTGCCCAGGTAAATCTCAGCCAACCGCTCAAAAATCCGCCGATTTATTTGAACAGTTTAACGAGAAAGGCTACATTACACTTTTAAATGTTGACAAACCAACAGCATTTGGCTTGGATTTTAAAGAACCAAAAGCTGATCATAGCAGTAGTGCTCTAGGCTATTACTGTGGCAGGTACTTATCATTGTTTATTATAATTATATATATATATGTATTTATATATTTATATTTTTATATTATATATATGTATATATATATATATATATATATATATATATACACATACATACATACACATTAACTATTGAACCCCGCAGGGTGTTTACAATTTTTGCAATATCTGTAACGGTAATAACGCTTAATAAAAATTTGAATATATGCAATCCCAAATTACAAATTACAGTCACAGTGAACTTTGTTAAACAAAAAAGGAGTAAATATCCAGAGTGAGACATGGGTTCAAAGCTGTATTGTCTCCAGATCAGGTTCGGCGTTAACACTTGCAGTTTTACTCTTTTTCAAGAGGTATGGTAAATTGTTGAACCCTGAGAGGCATTATTGCTTTGCTTTCCCCTATAACCCGAATTTCACTTAGTTTAATACCACAAAAAGGTTTTTTACAACCTATATGTTTCTTCTGTCCGTCTCTATCTCTCTCTCTGTGTCTGTCTCTCTCTGTCTCTGTCTGTCTGTCTCTCTCTCTGTGTCTCTGTCTGTCTCTCTCTCTGTCTCTCTCTCTCTTTCTCTCTCTCTCTCTCTCTCTCTCTCTGTCACTCTCNCTGTATCTCTCTCTGTGTCTCTGTCTGTCTCTCTCTCTCTGTCTCTCTCTCTGTCTCTCTCTCTGTGTCTCTCTCTGTCTCTCTCTCTCTGTCTCTCTGTCTCTCTCTGTCTCTGTCTCTCTCCCTCTCTCTCTCTCTCTCCCTCTCCCCCCTCACTTTCTCCCTTCCCCTCTCTCTCCCTTCCCCTCTCTCTCTCTCCCTTCCTTACCCCTCTTTCTCCTTGCTACCCCCCTCTGTCCCCCTTTCCTCCTATTGTTTCTCTTTCAATTATTAGAATGTACGAGGTACCACCTGCGGTTGTTCTCTTCACTTGATAGTATCTCCTTCCTCCGTCCTACTGCGATAGAGTCTGTGATTATCACTTTTTGGATGTAAGCCATTATGCATAGCGAGTAATTTCCTCAATATTATTATTATTTTCTTTCTTTTTTTCTTTTTTTTTTGAATTGTAAGTTAAGATCAAGGACCGGGCTACTACCAGTAGCCAGGGTGAGTGAAATTGGAAGTTATTGTTTTCATTATTTTGAAATTTAAGTTTTAAGTTTTTCAAGAGAAAGGAACGAATAATATTTCTATCATATAACAGGACAATTCACGAACAATGTACTTCTTCGTACTGCAGAGACAGGCACAAATAAGAAGACCAATCACAAACATTGATTATGAATTTTCAACGTGACGTCCACAGAAAGTAGACAAAACAAACAAAACGAAACAAAAACAAAACAAAACCAAAATTGATTCACTAAACAATCATTGCTAGAACTTCACGAACATTAAATATATTTTGTAACACACAAAAAGGAAATGGTTTGGTTTCAAATGGTTTAGTTTCAAATGGTTCCTTTACATACTCAATGCTCTTCTTAGTAGATGTTTCGTACTATTTAAAACTATCTTGCATCTCATATAAGGAGGGGGTTCCTGGGATTTTCTCTAACAATTGTTTTGTTCCCTTTATTATTACTATTATGTACGGTTTTCTTATGAATGCTGTTCATTTACAATTACTTACCGGGTCACACCCAGTGACCTGAGGCAAGCGAAGGTTTCTACGAGCAACTTAATTGTTTAATAAATGTGGAGTATAAAAGAAAATATAATACAAAAATTGTATTACTTGATTAAAAATTGTATCAAAAAGTATAAAAGTTCTTGTAAAAAATTGGTTCTTTATGTGGACAATTATTATTATTATTTTTATTATGTCATTTTTACCACCTTCTAGCATCTACTATTTCCTTTTATTATTATTATTATTATTATTATTATTATTATTATTATTATTCTATTGTTATTCGATTGTGCTTCAGTCTTCTTAAACAAAAATGATTTACATTATCACTGCTGTATCATATCACCATCAAAAAATAACCTGGTTTCCAGAATGTCTTGTGGAGTCCTCACCTAAATTTAAACTTCTTCGTACAGTTTTCTTTTTATTAGGATTAAGATCCCGTACAGTTTTTGGATGCTGAGCATGTTTTTTCAAACGACATTGTAAACCACTCTAAACATGTCAGTGTGACACCCAACAACCCTTTACTTAAACCTTTGTTGTTATTTTTGTTTGTTTTTTATCCGTTTTTCATAGGTTTTACGATATTGGTTCAAATCCATACTGTTTTGGCTCACAACTAATCCATAACATTTGTTTGGACTATGTCGAGAGTTTTTTAAACAGTTATGATGGCAAAGGAAAATTTGCGTTGTCACTGTTGACCATGATAACACATTGGAATGCAAATGCTCTTGGATTGCTAGATGATCGTCTTAAACAGTTATTAACAAACGTACAAAAACTTAAAAACACTTTGTTAATTGTTACAAGCATCCGGGGAACCATCGAAGGACAACTTGGACAATCAGAACAAGGAAAATTTGAAGCAAGACTACCATTTCTTGCAATCTACGCATCACCTGACTTGCAGCAAGATTTAAACTTGAAAGACGTCGAAAAGAATCTAAATGTTCTTACAACGCCAGGAGATATTTATTCAACTCTTATTACGCTGATTTCAGACAATAAGAACCCCACTGTCGGCAGCAGTTTGTTACACAAAATGGCCGAACGAAACTGTAGTGAAGCTGCGATTCCACAAAAAACATGCCCCTGTCTTAGAGCTTAAACCGATTTGCAAGTGTTTTATTCTTCGTTTACATAGACTGTAGCAGGTTTTATTTTTGACACTTAGCTTGGCTATAGGATATTTAAATTTGAAATTGTAATATTTACTGCCTCCTAGCTGGATTTGGAGGCCCCCTTAAACTTTTAGTTTTCACTGCGGGTTAAACTGTTTTTTTCAAGGTTGTTATTGCAGCCTCTCGTACATCCAGAAACCTACGTATTAGGGTTGGTGCATAACCCATATATTGGGGTAGGCTATGTTACCTAATGGAGGAGGGAAATTGATGTTGTAAATACCTAAAGGATAGCCAAAGGCGACTATTTTTTTTCCACGTCTTGCTTTACACCAGTTGTGCCAGATCTCAGATCCGTTAGTCTATGGGTTTAGTTGTTAGAGAAATAAGCAGGCGCAATTGTTTTTACAGAGGCTTATCAGTTGAATGCCGCCTGGATATCTTCTCGTTCGGTACTTTATTTCTGATGAATTCAGAAACCTAACAAGTAAGATTTGTTTAGAATGTACGAGTTTGACGGTGGCTTAGCGTTTCAGCTGTACTACAGCCGTAGTGTTGCAGAGTTTAGTAACAGTTAAATAGTAGAATTTACCCTTTGACTACAGTGTTCGGTTGGGTGTAGCCGAATTGTTAAGGCCGTAAATCCGGTTTCTTATGTTGACGTGCATTCGTATCTCGTTGAGGATAATTGCTACAGTTGGCCTATACCTTATTTTTATTTATCAGGTATGAAAATGATGACGTAATTAACGTGGGAAGCCTAATTCGTTAAATGGTGACAGAATTGTCAACAGGAAGAAGACCCGTATAATACCGAGCCTTACCCGTTGGAAATTTTGCAATGCTTGACTCCCGCGCTTTTTCACCTTTGACACTATAATTAACTAAACATTATGAAAGCAATAATTTAGTAATAAAGTATCTAACATTTTAATTATGATGTTTCATTTTGAAAATACCATTGGATGGAAGGTTAGATTGCATAAATTACCTGGTTAAGAACAAAGCGCTAATACCATAAGGCGACAGGCCTTAGCTCGAACTCAGTTCGTTGGTACTGAATTTTTCTGCTTACAGCTCAGTTTATTTTCATGAGCCATCACCTTCAAAGAACCAGTCATACCTGCTGTTTATTTGGATACCGCACCATCACACTGTCTTGTAGAGAATGACGGTATGAAGTGAGTTAAAAGTTTTTGAAATGGCCTCTTTAAAGAGAGAAATTTATTACTGATAATTTTTTTCCTTTTTTGTAAGGTATTGGATTTACAATTTTGATATATTACTGACAGTAGGCAAGGGTGGCTGTTTTGACTTGTTAGTAATTATACAGTACTGCGATGGCGATAAATTTTGTTGGCAGAAAATCAAGTTTATTAATATTTTTGCTTTTAGGACTTAAGTGAAATATTTTTATGTTTAATTACTTTTTTTAAATGTCATGGATTTCTATTCAAAATACCACTTATGATAATTTTCTAATATGCGCTTGTCGAGCTTAAATATTTAAAACTTGCCTTGGATAACATTTTGTTTGTGTAGCGATGTAAGTTGAAGACGGGGAAGAGGCTTGTAATAGAATTTTTAGTATGTTTTATCGATCAAGTATTTTTTATCATTACCACCATCTAAATACACACACCCCTTTTTATTTGTGTATGTTTTAATGATAAAGGGTAGGCTATTTTGAAAGCACAGCAACCTGCATTTAGAGAGAGAGAGAGAGAGAGAGAGAGAGAGAGAGAGAGAGAGAGAGAGAGAGAGAGAGAGAGAGAGAGAGAGAGAGAGAGAGAGNACAATGGAATGTATGGAACTGAAAGAAAAAGATGAAAAAAGAGAGAAATAAAAATTTAGAGCAGAGGTAAGAGTTCTCCCTCAGCTTCAAACATATCGCTGAACTTGATACCAAGATGAGATGAGAGAGAGCATCTTTTCAGATGTTACAACCACACTTCATGCAACAAAAAATAGTACAATTGCAGCGATACAAATGTTTCAGGTGCAAGGTACTCTCTAGCTGAAAGCAAACAACTAACTTTATTAGAAACCTTGTAACTAATGGATTGATTTTACAAAAAAACCACATAAAACCTATATAAAACCAATCATCCTCATTGATAACCGTTTCTCTGGATTAACATCTATAAATATTGGTGAGAAAGAGAGAGAGAGAGAGAGAGAGAGAGAGAGAGAGAGAGAGAGAGAGAGATGAGAGAGAGAGAGACAGAGAGAGAGACAGAGAGAGAGAGAGACAGAGATACACAGAGAGAGAGAGAGAGAGGGACACAGGGACCGACAGACAGACCGACAGAGGAAGGGGAGCGTGTCAAATGTGGTGGCTTGTGATAATATGGTACATATTTCTGGCTTAAAGTGGTCATCGATGAAAGGGTATCAAAGCACGAAAAGTATTCCTGTTTTTAATATTTAGTTTGTTGGAATGTTTTTACCAGCTGATCTTTTAAGAGTGTTTTCGTTACACAGCATTGACAGTTTTCTTCCGGCTAAAAACTGGAATAATATTTTTACAGTACTTTTATTTAATAAAACAACTGAAAAACAAGAGAATTCTATCTGTATATTATTTTGTAAAGGGTACTAATATTATTCCTTGAAGACCACTATGCTAAGTATTCTTTAAAGTTGGGACCGATCGAAGATGATCCGGAGCTCATCAACTTGTAATTTGCATTGCGAGATTATTAATTACCAACTAAAGTACCACGTTTGCCATATTTGATAAACAAAAATACTACGAAGTGTATAGGAAACTCCACCCGCGCATGTACGGGTGTTTTCGCTTCATGTGTGTTGCGGAATATTTGCGTTGTCGTGCTGGTGGCGCCAAATACGGAACGCGGTGGGCTGTGGTGGTTGTGTACATTGGAAGTGGCAACTAAACGTGAAGCCGCAGGTTGTAATTTTGTGACAATGTGATACAAAAAGTTGTATTTCTTGAAATAGCGACCTCTGAAGAATGTACAATACCTATATGCTCCAACTTATGACTAATTTGTACCTAATTTTGTTTTGCAGGTGAATGAGATGGCTTCTGCCAGAAGATCGTGCAGAAATAAGCCCGACGTGTTGTGCTGCACATGTGGAGAATACACCATTGCTTCTAATACGAAGCCAGTAACAAGTTTCATAAGGCGTGTTTACCATGCTTATTTTTGGTATTAAACTTTTTTTCTGAAGAAAAGGACTTGGTGTACTGTGCAGATATTGCGCAGCTTCTGCTCCAGCTTGGAGTGCCACAGTACGAACCCAAAGATTGGAGACTGTTCATTGGCAGCAGGAAGCGATCACTGCAATCGCTTCCTGCTATGAAGCGGTGAAGTTTGTGCTGGAGAAAATTGGTTATGATCAGCGTAAGTGGTTTATTTGTGTTGACCTGAAGATGGTGAACTTTTTGTTGGGACAACAGTCTGGGCTCACCAAGTACCCATGTTTTCTGTCCGTGTGGGATAGTAGGGACCGTGCTCAGCATTACACGAAGAAGAACTGGCCTGTGTGGGTGGAAGTGGTGCCTTGCAAAGAAAGGAACGTCATCAACGACCCTCTAGTGGACATTGGACAGAATACTCTTCCCACCGCTGCACACCAAGCTCGGCTTAATCAAGCAGTTTACCAAGGCTCTGGACAAGGATGGTGACTGCTTCATTTACCTGTGCCAGGCTTTTCCAGGATTGACGATGGAGAAGTTGAAAGCTGGCATCTTTGACGGTCCTCAGATCCGTCAGCTCATCAGTGATTCAGACTTCGAAAACTCAATGAACAAAGTGGGACTGGAAGCGTGGAAGGCATTTGTTCTGGAAGTGAAGAAGTTTCTTGGCAACAATAAGGCCAGGAACTATGCAGAACTTGTCAACAACATGCTGACTGCTCTCAGAAACCTGGGCTGCAACAAGAGCGTCAAGATGCACTACGTATTTTTACATATGGGCCGGTTTCCAGAGAACCTGGGTTCAATGAGTGATGAGCAGGGGGAGAGATTTCATCAGGGCATGAAAAGAGGTGGAGACCAGGTATCAGGGTCACTGGGCCGGAGTCATGATGGCTGACTACTCTTGGACTCTGAAGAGAGACCTCCCTGCCGCTGAGCATTCTAGGAGTTATTCCAGGGTTATTTACTATTTCAAATGTTTTAGTAGAAAGAAGTTCGACGTCTTTTAAAACCAGTGTTTTCGAAGACAGTCCTTCACTAGAAATTACGTACGTACGTTGAGACTCATTCAGTGAAAAATTTCGAGGTAACTCAGTTCAAAATAATTAGCCGAGCTTGGTCTATTTTTCATTTAGGAACATTTGAGGCAATTCATTTTCAATTTTTATCACCACCTCTCTGCAAGCAAAAAGAATATGTTTATAGTTTAATGCCAGCCAGTCACCAAAAGTAACAGGTTTTCCTTTGCCTTTCGCACAAAAAGGTGGCGGGCTTTTCTCGGCCTATTACAAAAAATAATTGGCGAGCTTTCTCAATCGTCTTCTTGTTTTAATTACTGAATAAAACAATTGCTTTCAGACATCATTTTGGCGCCTTGAGTCAGTCGAACGCCAGCGAAATAGCTCGAATTGAAAGAAGTCCTTCAAAATTTAAAATTTTACTAAATAAACTTTAATTGACAAGATCCTGTTAGCCAGCTATCTGATCGATGCAGCTCATGTGATATCTTCAACTTATATTTATTTATATTTGTTTTGTAAATTTGTAATTACAACACTAATTTTTACTTATCAACTATTTATCTTAAAACTTACTTATTGATCTTTTTGTTTTACAGGACTACTCTTGAAAACAGTGTAAATATTTTGATATATTGTACAACTGACTGTATTATCCTGTATAAATATTTGATAGTAATAATAATAATAATAATAATAATAATATTATTATTATTATTACATCATAATCAAGGACAAAGTGAATTCAACTTGCAAGCTGATAGACATGACTGTTCCATGTGATAAAAATATTTCAATCAAAGAAATGGAAAAGAAAAGCAAATGTCAAGATCTTGAAATTGAGATACAAAGGATGTGGAAAATGAAAACGGAAGTAGTACCTGTTGTGATAGGAGCACTCGGTACCATCAGAAAAGGAATGGAAGATAACATCAGAAGTGTCTCAGAAAATATGAATCTTCAAATAGTCCAAAAGACCTGCTTACTAGGAACTGCAAGGATCCTTCGTAAAGTATTTAGCATCTGAACTTCAGGACATGATATGCCNTGTTGTGATAGGAGCACTCGGTACCATCAGAAAAGGAATGGAAGATAACATCAGAAGTGTCTCAGAAAATATGAATCTTCAAATAGTCCAAAAGACCTGCTTACTAGGAACTGCAAGGATCCTTCGTAAAGTATTTAGCATCTGAACTTCAGGACATGATATGCCTTAGGTGTATTGTTTACACCCGGCCAAAGAAAAAGCAGCCAGTATGAACTGTGACATTTAGCAAAAAAGACAATAATTAATAAAAATAATAATACCACTTCATTCTATCTCAATTCCTTTTCTTGTCAGCTCATCCTTGTCTTTCCTACCCATTGCTACTTTCATATCACCTTAATACACCTTTCTTTTACCTTGTTGCAATTTTTACAAACCTTTCGTCGTTTTATACCCCATTTCTATCGTTTTTATACCTTTTCTTCATTACATACCTTTTCTTCAGAACCATGATAAAAGAGTTTCTTCTTTATCAAGGTCGCCTCTAACGGAAAAACTAATTAGACCTATTACGTCAAAGCCATTGAGAATATATTCGCAGCCATTCTTTCCTCACCCCTGGCACGTAGGATAACAGCAATATGACATCTGATTTTCTATTACTTTACAAAATAGATCGACAACTTGTATTCATTTAATTCTCTCCAAAATGGAGTTTCTGGTGAATTAACACGGTTTATAGCTTACAATTATTAATAAGACATATATTGTTGGTCCCTGTCCATACGCATTTTGTCAATAGTAACGTTACAACATACGTATATCCTTTTTAAATATGACTTTAGCGCAAAACGACAAAATTTGATCTGAAATATACAAGTAAATATATATATATATATATATAATATATATAATATAATATATATATATAAATATATATATATATATTATAAATATATATATATATAAAATTAAATAGACACTTTAAATTTGCACGAGTTCATTTTCTTCGGAATCAAACATTCATTTGCCATTGATTTGTTAGCGGGAAATTCATATATCGACAGCAAGGGCATCCTTTTGCAACGATACATATACAAAATGGTAAACAATCTTTTGTCATTCTCCGAACTCGAACGTCAGTCGTAGTTACCGGATGAAGCTTTTTCGTTCCTCCGCTGTTCTGTTTCACTGCTTTTTGTAGGCTGAGAGTGTTTGCCATGTCGACTGTACAAAGCAGCAGCATGGCGAAAATGGCTGCAGTGCTGAGCATGGATCTGCCAGTCATTGCTGTGTTCTACGAGGAAAAGTCAGTTGGACTCTATTAATATAATGCAGGGTTAAGAAATTAATATATGTTGTCTTAGAACCTGGTTAATACAATTTGCATACTTGAAAATAATGATCTTATGTACACTTTTTGAAACTATTATCAAAGCTTGGGCAGTAACCCATGAAAAACAACCCGTTTGGGCTAATATTGTGGCCAAGAAGAAACTAGTGCCGTCTAAAGTTAACGCAAAATATGTCAAAGTATGTATGTAACATCATTATACCAACATTTCACGCAAGAATAAATGCCATATTCGAAGTAAGTTCCCATTTTTTGGTAAAATATTCAGGAAATGGCCTCACTTGTTAACGTCAAATCTGACTTGCTAGGAAAAGGCATTTTAAAACAACGAATATTATTTGAATCTGTATTTGGTGGTTTGTAAGTCAGTAAATTACGGAATGGCACTACAAAGGGAGGGGGTTAGCTCTTCTAACCAAAGAAGAATTGTGTGAAAGCATACCTGCAATGCCATCCCAAAGTACGGTGAAAATATTGATGAAATTTATTTTGCGCAGCTGTTATGCTGAAATATAGTGATATGTACCGCATTAGTATTTCCACAACATCCAAATACTTTGATTAATCATTTTATTCAACTTTGCCTCTAACGCTATATTCACGGATTTTTCAAACTAAAACCTCTCATGAGAAGGCTCTAAAGCCACTGAAAATGTTACGAGGTACAGGAAGAAGAGCAAAGATAAGGAAAGTAGATTCAGTGAAAGACGTAGCCTCGGGTTACCACTTTACAAGAACTTAAAAATGATAAGATTTTACTCACCAAGGAAACGAGGAGAAGAAAATTGAATTCCACAGAGTAGGAGTGCCGAGGGAAAAAACTGGTTACATAGGGTTGGTAGAAAACCTGCACTTTGGTTACAGAATGGGTGAAATTTCATTAAAGGACGAGTAATGTGATGGACAGTCTTCTAGAGTGGGACAACTCTTGGATGTATTTTCCATGGGAGTACTTCTAGTATAGGGAGAGATGACATAGCCCGACGATGTGATAGATTTCAAGGGTCCAAGAAACCTTAGTACCAATCAAGTTCAAGGGTTTCCCAGACTCGGTCTAGAAGATTCAGTTAGGAGTTGGGAGCACCTGACCGGATGTGGTAACAATATTACATACATAGTCGGATTGACAATTTGTAGCGACATGCATTTCTCAACTGAGAAAAGGTGCTTTTGTGGCTGATATAGAGAACAAACTTTCATTCAAGCTGTCTTTGCAATAGCTTGAACATATGATTTCCAAAAAAGATCCCAAGAAAATGAAAGTTCAAGAAGCCTAAGATTAGCGCTTTTAGCAAGGTGAGTGTCATTTTGGCGACTAGTAAAAGAAAGGAACTGCCCGGAACTTATCATGGCCTTAGACGTTGACAAAAATCGAGATATCTGCGGTACTGATTCTTCTATTCTTCATACATCATAAGCAAATTGGTTATAGCCAAGATATTTTTCTTTCGGCCGATCCCTTGTTCAGGAGACGCCACAACAAATCTTCGTTCTCCACAGTGTTTGATCTTGTTCCTCTCCAGATTCTACTCTTCCTGCCCTTATGTACATCCTTCACACTATCTAGCAAACTATTCCTTGGTCTTCCTCCCTTTCTCCTTTCCGGTACGTTCATCCCCTCCATCCTTCTTCCCATCGTCTCCTGTTTCTACTCCTACTGACCCAATGTACAACCTTCACACTATCTAGCAAACTATTCCTTGGTCTTCCTCCCTTTCTCTTTTCTGGTACGTTCATCCCCACCATCCTTCCCATCGTCTCGTGATTCTACTCCTACTGACCCCATGTACATCCTTCACACTGTCTAGCAAACTATTCCTTGGTCTTCCTCCCTTCCTCCTTTCTGGTACTTTCGTGCCCACCACCCTTCTTCCCATCGTCTCGTGATTCTACTCCTACTGACCCCATGTACATCCTTCACACTGTCTAGCAAACTATTCCTTGGTCTTCCTCCCTTCCTCCTTT